>JAEQML010047277.1:0-57435 GCA_016904865.1 Pissodes strobi
ATACATATATATATATTTGCAATAATTGACTTATCGTTTTCAGGCGCTTTTTTCGTTTAGGGGGGTCTGGGCTCCAGGTAAAACAGCGTTGTCCTGCCGTGTATTGGGCTATGGGGTGGCCGATGCTCCGGGTCGAAACGTGATTCCGCTATTTCCAGCGAGCCACGTATCCCTATGTCGTAGAACCTGCATGCTAGGCGGTCAATGTATTCGCGAACGTACTCAATACCTAGCTATGCATGTCCGGATCCGGGTGTATATGCTAGCCGGAAATGCAGCTCTTAAGTGTCTGTTGGATATCCTGGACTGACTTTAAGTGCGATTCGGCCAGGGAGCACCATACCGGCGCCCCCATATAGGATTGTCGGCCTTGTTATCGCTTTATATAAGATTATCTTATTCCTGGGGCTGAGGACTGATCTATGCTTGACAAGCATTCCCAGTTTGTTAATTAGGGTCATGTTCTTACTTATAATATACGCGATATGGCTGTGGAACCTATGCCCCCTATCGATCCTTGGCCATTATGTCGGTGTCCAATATCCGCAGGGGTTGTACATCCCTTTGGGATCGTTTCCTTGTGAAAACTCCAAGTTCGGTTTTCCCGGCATTCAATTTTATCTTCCACCTCTCATAATAACCAATGATCAGCTCCATGTGCCGACTCAAGTTATTAATGGCGGACTGCGCGTGAAGGGCACTTGAGTAAAGGATGATATCGTCCGCATAAAAAGCCGCAGACGAGTCCGGGTGGGAAGGAAAGTCGGCTATGTAGTAGTTGAAAAGCTGCGGAGATAGTACCTACTGTTCCTTGCGGGACGCCGCATTCAATCGGCCTTGGTGAGGAGGTGGCATTGCCCACCTTCACCGAAAAAGAGCGTCCGGCAAAGTACGACCCGACGAGCGCTGCTAAGTAGAGAGGGTACTCGTACTCAATGAAAAGTTTACGTAGCAGGCCGTCTTGCCACATCCTGTCGAACGCTCTCTCCATATCGAGGAGAAGCAGGGCTGTGCAATGCCGTTTGTTGAAACTGACATATATTCCTTGCACGACATTCGCAGCAAGCATACTCGTGCTATGCCCACTGCGAAAGCCGAACTGCTCCTTAGGAAGAATGCCCAGCCTCTCGGCTGCCCCGCTAAGCCTCGATAATAAGAGCTTTTCGGTGACTTTACTCAATGTACTCAAAAGCGATATGGGCTTATAAGACGTTGTCAGGGACGGATCTTTCCCCGGCTTATGAAACAGCACTATTATCGCAGTCTTCCAGGGGGACGGGAAGTACTGCAAGCGAATTATGGCATTTACGATGTGCATTAACTATATAACGGTTTTCCCGGGAAGGTTTTTCAGGAGCAGGTAAGGAATGCCATCAATTCCCGGAGCCATCGGCAGGCGGCTCAAGACTTTGGTAACCTCGCTAGGAGTTACGCTCAATTTTTGTAAAACTGACGGCGGTATCGGGTAAGCACTGGGCAATGGCCCGGTATCAGGGGCCTGTCTGTGAATCTCTTCAAGGGAACCGCGAATACATCCGCCTTCCCCTGTTCGTCCAGGATTTCACGTCTTCGATGCCATCCGAATAGAAATTTAGATAAAAGATAAACCAGATAAATTTACATATGTGAGATTAACCTCTCATAAATGCAAAATAATGTCGGTACATCAGGATTGAGACTAGATTAAAGTTGTGTGTTTTAATTGCTTTCCAAAAAAAAATAGTCCTTTGTGTATCTACAACATCCTGATTTTTAAAAACCAAGCATCTTTGGGATCGTATTAACATCATGCATCCAAAAAGGTGCCTACTTATTCTACGGAACACTTTGTATTTACGATTATTTAAGACCGGTGGTTAATTTCTTATCGACAATATCTATGCTTTTTCTGTATTAATAAGTTTTCTCAATGTATTCTCTTTTCACAAAAAAAATCAATTCTAAGAAGTAAGTAAAGGAATATAAAAAGTTTCCTCTATGTTGCATATAGAACTGGGAGGCGCTAAGTGGTTTTCCCGAATCTCGTTCCGTTTCCGCGCTGGTGGTTCCGGGTTCCACAGTAGGAATATAATAATATGGACATGATGGTGCTTCCAGGATCAAAATATTCCGGAGGTAAACTCCCCGGCCATTCGGATCTCCGGGCGCTGGGTGGCCCTGGGAGCCCTTCATTCCGCATTTCACAGACAGCAAAGATACCGAATCAATTTAGAATTGATTTCTGCAACATAAGAGGCCTAAATACAAACATAAATTCGGTAAACCAACATCTGCAGGCAAATAGACCACACATACTAGCCCTTACAGAAACACAAGTATGTTCTACAACAACAACAGTGAACTACCCTTATCCTGGTTACGACTTACATACCCGATTTAGACATAAGTTCGGAATATGCCTTTTTGTCCGAAGCGACCTTTCATGCCACCGAGAGGAAACACTCGAACCGAACAACCTTGACGTCATGTGGCTCAAGTTCACCGCCAAGGGATTATCCAAGTTTATATGTTGGATAGAGCCTACCAAAGCTTTTTTTCAACACTAGCTACCACTTTTGACTCAATACAGGTTGATCACCCCAGTTCAGAAATAATCGTTCTGGGAGACTTCAATGCCCACAACATCAACTGGCTCAAACATCACAACAAGACCGACAACGAAGGTAGAGAGGCTGAAGCATTCGCCATCAGCTGCGGGCTTACTCAAATTGTAGACGAACCAACTCGAATCTCAGAGAGGGGCGAATTCGCCGCCCTCCTGGATCTTTTTCTAACCACCAATCCTGACCAGTACACAGTTACAGTTGGTCCGCCATTAGGTACTTCCGACCACAAACTTAATACAACGGTTTGTGAATTGCCACTCATACAGAAGGATCCACCATTGCCTCGCAAAATCTGGCATTACAATTCTGCAAACTGGGACGATCTGAGGGAGTTCTATCTAGATTTTCCTTGGCTCGACGTCTGCTTTGGCGCTGACGACCCGTCAGTCTGCTGCGAAAAGATCACGCAAGTAATCTCCTCAGGAATGGAAGCATACATCCCAAATTCCATCAAGTTACCATCAAAAGGTAAGCCCTGGTTCGACAAAAGATGCGAAAGAGCTGTGGGTAGGAAACAGCAAGCCTACAAGTACTGGCAGCAAAATCAGACCGCTGAAAATCGCAATTATTTTGTCGAAGCGAGAAACGAATGCAAGCGTGTTATCGACGAAACTAAGAACAAACACAATCAAAGGATCAGGAATAAACTTTTACAATGCCCCAGTGGCTCCAGGAATTTCTGGTCGGTAGCAAAGGCAGTAAGTAACAACTTTACAAAAACGTCTCTCCCACCTTTGACGGACGAACGTGGCATCACGGCGACTACAGCCAGGGAAAAAGCAAACATGCTCGCCAAAACGTTTTCTTCGCACTCTACCTTAGACGTCCCCCAAGGCAAGACTCTCCCCACCTTATCGAACATCAACACTACCATGGCAGAAGTCAAATTTCATCACCGTGATATTCGTAAAATCCTTAAAAATCTAGATACGCAAAAGGCATCAGGACCGGACGGAATACCTGCCATCGTGTTAAAGAACTGCGCCAACGAACTAACACCCGTTTTTTCCAGGCTTTTTTCTCTGTCTTACAGAAAAGGGATTTACCCATCTTCTTGGAAGGTCGCTCGAGTGCAACCTGTTCCAAAAAAGGGCAAGAAAACCACGCCCTTAAACTATCGTCCAATTGCCTTGCTTCCAATAATCTCCAAAGCCATGGAACGTGTAGTCAATCAGCAACTGCTCAAGTACCTCGAGAACAACAAAATAATCAGCGATAATCAATACGGCTTTCGCAAAGAGAGATCTACAGGAGATATATTGGCATATGTCACTCATATATGGAGTAGGGCAATTGAGAACTACGGAGAGTCTCGAGCGATTGCGTTGGATATTTCAAAGGCATTCGACAGAGGTTGGCATGACGGACTGCTCAGCAAACTACCGTCATTCGGACTGCCAGCCTCTCTCTGCAGCTTGAATAGTTAATTAATTGATTGATAGGCATGTATAAGGAAGGATGACAAATGTATGGAATGAATATTGAATTTAATTAATAGCATATTATGATATAAGTGTATAAGAGCACTTTTAAAGCACGCGCATTTAGATTTCTTTAAATTTACTTTTTTGCGTTGTTCCACATTTGTATTTTTTTAATTGTTTCAGTTTTTGATAAACAAATTCTTTACAGACTAAGTCAAAATTACATTAGATTTTAATTTGTTTCAGATAACGTCTATTTTGAGAGCATCAATTTGTAAAGGAACATCCCCCGGGCGAGAAAGCTTTCTTTGATCGCTGTGCCTACAAAGTATGTCTTCGTCATTGGTGCCAAATATTTTCCCATTAAATGTGGTTCAAGAAATCTGAGCAGTTAAATTTTTAAAGACTGCCATTTATGTACTTGGGTACTCTTTACTTCACCTGATCATTTATGTACTTGGGTACTCTTTACTTCACCTGATCAATACATCCCTTACAATAGGAAGAGTTCCAAAGAAAAATAAACCAGTGTTATTGTGCCTATCCCGAAAGTGCCTAGACGAAATAAACCAGAAGAATATATTGACCTATTAATTTATTATCGATAATAGACAAAATTCTGGAAATTGTGGTATGCACAGCTGCGACAGTTTCTAGAGGTAAACAAATTGTTATTTAAAGGTCAGTCGGGTTTTTGGGAAAAACATTCGTGTGAGTCAGCATTACAGTATGTGTATTCGAAATGGTGTTAATATGTTCATGATGGAAATGTTGTCCTGAGCGTTTTCATTGACCTTCAGCGTGCGTTTGAGACCATCAATAGGAGAAGACTTATCCACAAACTACAGGCCTACGGAATTACAAACAGTGCACTTATTTGGTTCACTGCTCACCTGGAGGATCGCTCCCATGTGACTAGAGTGAATAATGTGTCCTCAAATCCGTTCGATAGTGAGATAGAGGTGCCGCAGGGCAGTGTTCTGAGCCCCCTTTTGTTTGTGCTATATGTCAATGACCTAGACCGAGTTTTAAATGATATGTTTCTAAGTTTGTGGACGATATGTTGATCTGTGTTTGCGGGAAGGATTTTAATCAGGTAGTAGATACTATGAAATCAAAACTTGACATCCTTTATAACTCGCTGTGTGTAAATAGGCTTAGGTTAAAAAAAAAAGACAAAGTACATGGTTTTTTGGCTCTAAGCAGAATTGTAATAGATTTCTAGAAAATAATTATTGGATTAAGATAGATAGCTAATAACCTATTTGAAAATGCATCTAGTAATATTTAGGGGTAGTCTTGGATTATCAGCTTAATTTTTCGTTACATGTAGATCATATTAGAAAAAAAATTGGAGAAGATAGAATTTTTTAGGAGAATAGCTGAGATTCTTAGTCACTGGAGTCGTGTTCTTATATATAATACCATTATATATCCGCATTTCAATTACTGTTTTTCATTGTTGATATCAGGTAAAAAGGCTGATATACAAAGACTCCAGTTGCTACGAAATAAAGCTATGCGCACTATATTGTTCTGTACACATTATACTCCTATTAATTTGATGCTAAAGCCACTTAGATGGCTTTCAATACAGCAAAGCGTAGAGATGTCCAATGTACTATTTATTTTTAAAACAAAAAATCAATTATTGCCTGAATAAGCTGGTTTGAAGGTGATTCATGTTTATCCCACCGGGAATTCATAATTAATGTTTTATTAAGGACTCTAATATATAAACAATGTAAGTCATATTCAAAATGCGAATTGACGTTATAATTTTTTTATTCACTATCCACTTTTATTCACGGAGTAAAAAACAACATTTTAATATTACTCCAAGAGTTATTTTTAGTTACTTAGTATTCGAAAAAGTTGTTTGCAGTTTTTTTTAACTGGAACATAAAACTTTAAATGTATATTATATAATTGTATTTTTCCAATTTACTACAATTAAGGATTTTTTCACAGTGTAAAAAAAATATTTTTCTAGCGAGTTTGAATTTTTTAAATTAAAAAGTAACTTTTATGGACCAATATTGTTTGGCAGGAAACATGATTTTGAATATGATTTGACAATTTTAAATATATATACATATATAAATTTTTAAATACTAATAAATGAGATCTGTGAATCATCTTATACCTATTTAAATAAAGATAAAACATTAATCGACGGATTACAATTAATTTATTAGTTGATTCTTATTAAATGGTGATGCTTTTAGGTTGTATCTATGTTAATGTAGTCCAATTACTTTTCGATATTTAAGTAATATTTATAAGTACTTATTTATGGAGTTGTAGTCGATCTAATCTCTTGATACATCAGTTTATCACAATATCTATATTAGCAACTTCTGATTGAAAAGTAGCAAAAATAATTATGGTTTCAAATTTCCTTAACTGGTGATTAATTGTAACTTATAATATACAAGAAAGTTATTTTAAGAACATGTATAACTTTACAAGTTTGATAGGCAATAACACAAAACTTTGATATGAAAAAATTTGGCATCTAAGATAAAATAAATGAATTATTTCAACGGGAAATAATACAAGAGAACATAAAATGATCAGTTGAAAATAAGGGATGAATCAAACCAGAAGTTGCCCGAAACAGCACACTACACTCGATGCTTATTTTTTATCTTATATACTTGTTCTTTAGTTTTAAGGGTTGTATAGGTTGATGTGTTTTATCAATTGAATTGTTTAATTTTCGAGTAAATATAGTTTTACTCGGATGTTGTTTATTTCACTATCCTAAATCCGAATTTTTTCAAAAATTATTTACTTGATTATAGCGAATAAACTACAGTAGATATTTTGAAGAGTACATTTATATTAATTTAATTTGATTGTCAATTATGTAATAATGATAATAATGGCTATAAGCGATTGAAAGTTTTGAACATTGGCTGTTGGCCTGGAGCAATATTATTAGTATTAATATATGCCGAACTCATATTAAATAAAGACTTATCCAAAGTGGTAAGAGTTTTGATTTCAGTTTTTAAACACCTTATTTCTTATCTCCCCCTCTTTTGCAAAAATAATGAAATTTAATAAAATAAAAATATTTAATTTTATTATTAATCTCCAAATAACTAGACATTTTAATCAATAATTTGATAAATACATGTTTCTGGTGCATAAAATTGCAGAAAATGTTTAATTGTCTTCTTTCTATAAAAAGAAAAAATACATAAAATAACTATACCTACCTACTATTGGAACTAAATTTAATTTTTATCTATATTTCTCTATAAACATTGTAAGTTTAAAAGTTGTAATACCTTACTTTTTGACTAATAATAGGAAACGAATAATCAATTTTTATAAATATAATTTTTTTTATAGTTTAATATGTTTTTAGTGTTCCTAATTTTGAATTCGTTAAAATATCCAGTTTATATTGTAAAATTTTACTTATATCAAGTCAAAACGTTTTACATTTAGCAAATAGGATTTTATTATTGTTTATTATTTTCCCATTTTTTAATGGCATAATATGCAAATCTATTTTCTTCGACTACTGCACCAATGCAATTAGGCCTATATGAATAATAGAAACTAGTAAAGAAATTGACACAAAAATCAATGTGTTAAAAATGCTAAAAAACATTTTCCCAAACAATAAAATAAATTCAATTGAAAAGTCAAGATTGGGGAAGCAGGTATTGGAAATTTCATTCTGTGTGTAAAAATTAAACTGATAAAACCGGTTCTAGCCACTTAGCCTTGGCTGAAGATCATTTCTTGGAAATCTACGGCTCGGCGAATATAATTTTGTATTCCCCTTTCTACCCCTTCCTTTTCGTATGTAGGGTAAACATTGCACGTGTTTTCATTCAGAAATACTGTTGTAACAAGCAAATTTTGGAGAGGCGACGTGCGACGTTCAAATAGGCGAGGACGTGACAACCCTGGAAAACGAAGCAGTAGAATCGAATTGGTGTTATATAATATGGAGTATATAGATAGATTAAAAATAAGGCGTAGATATAGTTATTGTATGAATAGCAGAGTAGACTCATGGCGTTATGTAATTATGATAACTGTACTGGCGAAGGTGTATTGGCGAAATAAAACGTGTTACCAAAAATTAATCGTTTACAGATCAGAAGTCGGGATAACGTACGTATTGTGTTATTTGTTGTGGAGAAGGGTCAAATACGCGATTTCGGCGAGTTAAATCGCAGTGGCATCTTCTTCTTTTTTTTGTGTAAGTGGCGATATCACAAAAACTCATAACAAAAGGCGGGCGTTTGTTGCTATCCTTGACAGTGGATTGACATTTGGCGATTTTTCAGATATTCACGATAATAATAAACAAGTGTGTGCTAATCTAATTAATTAGTGATTATTGTAAAAATTGTGGCGTATTTCAACTGTGTTTATTGGCATTGGTGTTTAAAAGGCGCTTTTCAAGTGATTTCCTATGGAGGAAGGCAGAAGTGACGAGTTAGAGCTCGATTACGAGTTGGAATTGAGCGACGGTGACCACGGCGAAGGCGATTCGGCGATGGAAGACGAAACAGTCTCCATGGTACATAAGCTGTTGAAAGGCGGTGTGGCAACTAGTATCCAGCAGATTGTGGCGGCCGAAATGGCAAGGGCGACGAAGCAAAAGGCGGCCGAAATGGTAAAGGCGACGAAACAAAGGGCGGCCGTTGGTACTGGCGGTATCAAGGGCATCAGAAAAGGCGATAAATCAGGTGAGAGCGCTCCTCAGGCGGTAGTAGAGCATGCTTGTAGCGATAAGGCGGACTCCGCTTGCAGTTTGGGCTGTATGGGGTCAAGGGCAAGGACAGGCGGCGACATTCTTGACCCTTTCGATCCTGATAGCAGGGACTGTAACTTAGTCAGGTGGTTGAGCAAAATTGATCAGTTGGGCGATATTCATGAATGGTCGAACTATGAGAGAGCGTATTTTATGCAGGCGAAATTGGAAGGCGCAGCAAGGGGCTGGTTTGATCGGCTCGATAAATATGAACTCTCATGGGAAGACTGGAAGGCGGCTCTTAGGAAGGCGTTTCCTAGAGTGCACGACTTTGCTCAGCTACTTAAGGAGCTGATAGCGAGGGTTAAATTGGACGGCGAAACCATGACCCATTATTATCATGATAAAATGGCATTGATCGAAAGGTGCGGGCTTTCCGGCACAAAGGGGCTTTCGTGTCTGATTGACGGTCTACAGGCGAATGCGAGGGCATTTGGTTGCTCTTCCCCTGGCGACTTGTATACTGGCTTTCTTTACTCTTTTGACAGATATCGGCGTCCATCAACCGATATTGTGGAATTGGAAGGGCAAGGAAGTCCAGGATCATGCGCAGACGAAGGCGACGAAGACTTTGCGATCTTCTGAGGCGATTCTCAAATTGAGAGAGGTGTTTGGCGAATTTTGGGTACCCAAGGCGTACTATTTCCAACTGCTGATGGCGCGGGCTGGGGTTTACGAGCAAGGCGTTTGCTGACTTTTTGGCGCAGGCGAGGTGCAAAGGGCGAATGGTTAGGTTGAAAGGTGCATGTGAGTGAGTCTGACTGGCGAGATGCAAATGGTGAATGCTCTGTTGGCGAAAGGCGAGAGCTATGGCGATTTAAGGTCCAAACTTCTTATTGAGATTGAGCAAAAGGCGAGTGAGAACCTGACAAAGGCGTAATATAAAGGTGATATTCGATAAAAGGCGTATGGTTGCAACCACAGGCGAAACCCTTAGGGTAGGCGATTTGGTGTTATGGCGAAAGCACAGATCGATAAGATCTGGTTGATTTACTGGCGAGTTAAATTAATGAGGGCATTAATTGTTGCAGGAAGGCCGAATGTAACAAGCAAATTTTGGAGAGGCGACGTGCGACGTTCAAATAGGCGAGGACGTGACAACCCTGGAAAACGAAGCAGTAGAATCGAATCGGTGTTATATAATATGGAGTATATAGATAGATTAAAAATAAGGCGTAGATATAGTTATTGTATGAATAGCAGATTAGACTCATGGCGTTATGTAATTATGATAACTGTACTGGCGAAGGTGTATTGGCGAAATAAAACGTGTTACCAAAAATTAATCGTTTACACTGTTTTTGGTGCCAGCCACTGGGGGCAGCACCTCTCCACAGGCCCCGTTGAACGACTATTTTCTTATAAAGACAATGGAAATATGTAGCAGCTTGCATGTGTTTCCTCGGAACGATTTTAGACCGGCGCGACCTAGCCACTAGTCACACCACACATTAGCGGCTAGGCCGCGCCGGTCTAAATCGTTCCCAATGACGAAATACTGCGTGCGACGCCTCCCTCTCTCTCCTACGACTCTAACGCCATCTAGTGTATGTGGCGTTGACTCGAGCGATTGTATTCGCGCTATGTCTTCGTGATTCAATCAATTTTCGGCATAAAGGTGACTTTTCATGCATCCGAAATCCGACGATCCGAAAGTGTTTCTATTGGTTGAATTGTTTTCGCGCCAATTTTCATCCGAAAATTTTAAAATTTCAACCGATCGTAGGAAGAGTTAAAATATTTTTAACTCTAACCGATAATCGCATATATTTAATACTACTATATCGTGTGTCAAGCTTGTTTACTATGGAACTGCAGTTCGCCGAGGATGTACTTGTCGCACTCATTGCACTTGCTTGATGTGTACTTTGGTTAATTTGCGCATGAGCTAGCGAGGCAAATAGTATAGTATATTTCACATATTAAAATCATGAATATGGTATGTACGTTTTGAAATCCAAGTCAGTGTGAAACGCCCTCATGATAAATTAGTATTTATGTTAACAATATAATTTAGGAAATTTATTTGTCGTATAACTTTAATGATATTCCAAAAATGAATAGATGTTTGTGGTGGATAGAAATAAATGAAAAACAACATATGATTACAAAACAATATGAACCTTAGTTTTCAAACGGGATGTAACTGCAGAAATTCATTTATATATTTTTGGGTTAAGAGGTAAATAAAACATGATATTATCACTTCAAATTTTATTGCCCCTCAAATAAAATAGTGTATTTTTGTCGTATATTATAGGTATTCTTCTTTAGACGACATTTGTTTGGCTTCATGGAAAAATCTCACATTTCTGTACAAATCCATAATTAATTTACATAATTGTATTCTATGATTGGCATCTTCACTATAAGTTCACACCGACAAATTGTCCAAGTTTGAAATAACAATAAACAAAGTAAGTATAGGCATTTGAGTAAAGTACAAAGCAAACAGGAAACACCAAAATGAACGACTGTAAACGGCAACAAACAAAAACTTCGAAATATCAATAAACAAAGTAAGTATAGCGATTTGAGTAAAGTACAAAGCAAACAGTAAACATCAAAATGGACGACTCACAATGACTTTAATACTGTAAACTGCATATATTTATTAAATATATGGTAAACGGCAATAAACAACAAAACGGCAACGAGCTGACAATTCGGCGCTCTATACGACCACGCACACGTGGAGGCGATCGATAATCGAAGGGGCAACGTTTATTGGTTGAAATAATTGACTTGCGCTCAACGCTGAAAGTACACATCGATCATTCTATCTCGTTTTGATTTCGGACAAATTTTGGCTCGACTCACGATATAGTAGTATTAAATATATGGATAATCGTATGTTTTTTAACCTCGGTTTTTCAACTTTTTTGTTGTAATACGTAAAGTGCACAAAATATCCCCATATTTTGTGGTAAGTGTTAAAATGAATATCAACGAAACTAATCGGAGACATTATATTTGGAAAACTAATAATATATTAAACAAGGCGTCTTTCACAACTTTGAAATTCGTCAGTTCATGTAGCATACAAAAACTTTTTTTATAGTTATGCGCAGTGTCAGTACAGATAGGATTTTCGTATCATCGGACATCGTATGTATGAAAATAGATAAAATTCAAATAATTTTGACCAATGGAAGATGTTTATTAACCAATAGGGATAAATTCGGATAATCGTACCGTCGGATATCGGATGCATGAAAATCCACCTTAAGCCGTCGTGGTCTAGAGGTTTAGATGGTAGGGTCTCGATTCTGTGGCTATCGGCGGCGGCCGGCGGCTCGGGTTCAAACCCCGTTGCTATTTTTTATTTTTATTTACGGTTAAGTTTCTAAACAGTTTTTTCTTGATTTTGGGTATGTCTTGGGTTAGTTTTGGTTAGCAAACAGTTTTTTTCTTGATTTTAGGTATGTCTTGGGTTACGTTTGGGTTAGCCTCTGGTTGTCTTGTCTTGTCTTAAATGGATTATTGGCTTCTGTTCCTTTCAAGGACAATTTGCCAGCACATTCAGTGTGTGTTTGGGGTGGGTCTGACTCTAAGTCATATCCCAAACACAGACTATTCTTTCAAAAGTGCTGTGAGCTAGTCGTTTTTATAGTTTGGTTTTTCTTCTCTTTTCTTTTCTTCTCGGCACTTCAGTGAGCTAGAAAATTAGTTCAACAACACAACAAAGGATTTATAACTCTTCTCGATCTCGGGCAACGGGAGATCTAGGACATTTCAAAATGGGAGTTGCCTCGGATGGATGGGGATGGGTATTGTGTTAGGCCTTACCCAATTATCATTCTGCTAGCCGCAGAAAAGGAAAATATCTGAAAGGTGAGCAACATATGTCGAAGTGTAGTTTCATTATATTTAAGGAATTTATTCATTTGTTTAATTATATTCGTATTTAAATTAGACAAAACTGTCAAAATTTCCAAAGGCGGAGTAATTCCCTCGCTTGTAATATTCTCATAAAGATCAAAACCAGGAATCATGTTAATAGGGCATTCAAAAAAGATGTGATTCAAATTTTCAACCTGCCCACATTCGCACGCTGGGTCATTTTTAATCCCTATTTCATATAAATCCTCATTATTAAGACAATGTCCTGTTCTCATTCTAACAATAGTCGTAATGTGTCTATGGTCTATGAAGGGAAATTTCTTGTACCATTTTGAAGTGGGGAGAGAGTCTTGGACCCTGGCATACCATCTCCCTTTATTGTTATTTTGGGGGAGGTGGTAGCCATAGGTTAATTGGGGTGATAGTTTATTAGAATTCATTTTCCAGCTCCATATCAGATGATATGTCGCCAGATTTTTTATATAAATTGTTTAGAATTTTCCGTATATGGGTAGGAGCTAAGTCTATATAGTTTTGGATTTCTGTAACGATTGAATTTTTCTTAGAGGTATGAATTGCACTTTGAGGCTTAGCTTGGTTAGAATTTATAGACTGTCAATTGATATTCAGGGGGTGTATGATATGTTTTGGATGAAGAGGATGGTGTGTAACTAGCCATGAAATTTCCTGGAGTAGCAGCTGCTTTATCGTGTATAGCTTGAGAAACAGGGGGGATTGTGTTACACTTGAGAAGGTGGGGTTTCTTTTATCGGGTCTTGAATTTGGAAAAAATATTTGTTCATTATGTTCATTTTTCTCATATCCTGTTGTGTTATTTCTTATGTTTCTTTTTTTGGCGGGGTTTGTTAGTTTGGGTTAGTGTTGATAAGAGCGTTTTTGTTTGGTGTTTTCTTGTTGAGAAGCCAATCTTCTTTGCGAGATTGGAATATTATTTTCTGCAATATTAGGTTTTCTTTTTAAATGCGGAAATCCGCTGGGTGATTAACATTTTCATTATTTGTATTTGTCTTAGGACATAATTGGCTCGCTTCATAGAAGGAGACATTCTCAAAAATCATAATATTTTTAATATTTTTTTGTCTATTATATTCACTCCACTGTTTTGAGGTCGAAATATAATCAATATTATTGCAATGATAGCCTTTTTTTTTCGCAGATGGGGGTTTGTGTGCCCTCATCATTAATATAAGTTTCATGATCTTCCTGTCCGCATATAAAACATTTTTTTTCGCTTCTACATTGGGTTCTAATATGCCCATATCTAAGGCAATTGTAGCATTGCGTGACTGGAGGTATATAAGGGCTCACTCTCATACTGAGTCCATAAATATTTACTTCCTTAGGTAATGTTGTCCCATCAAAGGTAATTAAGATTGATCTTGTTGGAGTATATATATTCCTTACTTCTGTTATCATTTTCTAGATCATTATTGGTTTTTTTTTATTTTTTTTACGTTCTCTTCTATTTAATCTTATTATTTGTATTATTTTATAGGGAGAAGAGATCCCCTCCAGGAGCGAGTCAGTCTCGATGTCCGGATCGACGTTTCTAATTACACCCTTACATGAGGTTAAATTAAATGGAATTGTTACTTTAAGACCGTTATCTTTATGTTTGGGATCTTCCACGAACTTATTAGCCGCCTTATAATTTAAAAATTCAATACCTATTTTATTTCTACCCTTAATATTATTTTTTTTACTTCTTGTAATTTTAAGTTGAATATTTCTTTACCAATTTTTAACTGACTATATTTGCCTATATTTTCTATCCATCACTACCCTCTACACACGCTAAGTATGGGGGGTCGTCATTAATAGTGTATAATCGGTGTTATGGTATTTTTACATTCTTAGTCTTTTTTTCGCTATCGTTCTGTAGACCGCCATCTTTTCCCTCTTTATTAATGCTAGAATTACGGATCTCGTTATGACCTTGAATATCTTGCTCACCCAAAATTATATTTTCTACTTCCTTTTGCGACAGAAAAACGTTTGCATCCAAATTAGATTTGGGGGCGCCGCCGCCCCCATCATCATCCATTGGAGATGAAACCTAAATACTAATATTTACAATTTAGTGAAGCCTAATACGAAAAAGGTTATTAGATATATATTCAAAATTGTACAACACAGGTTAGTGACTCACTTGCCGGTTTGCCAAAATCGCTGCTGCACTCTCTATAACTATCTTAGCCTCTGGTTAGTTTCCTTTTCCTGAGCCCCCGTAGCGAGCGGTAGCGAGCGGAGGGCCATGCGAAAGGTGAAATATTACTTATTGTAATACGTACCCGTACTTTGGATGCACTTTTTACGAAATATACAGCAGCTTGCATGTGTTTCCTCGAATAAATAACACAATCGTGTCGGGAACGATTTAGACCGGCGCGACCTAGCGACTAGTTAATCTCACTATCTGATCTGACCTGACCCTGACTCCACTCTTGACTTGACACTTCTCATTAGCAAATAGAAATAAATGATTATTTGTTTTAGTTTATGGTACCAGGAAAGTGGATTTTTTTTGGTGAAAACTATTTGTAAACTCAGTTTTAGTATGGTAGTTTTCTTTTAGTAATTAGAATTACGGGGAAGCTGCAGATTGAAGGTGTTGTGCTGTTGTATTGTGGTTCGGAAGTATGGCTGTACTCGCAGCGGCTCAGCTCCTTGATGAGCTTATGGGACGACATCGAAATGTTGCACCAAATGAAAACGTAAAATCGACAGATTGGGAAGATTCTGAGGTACGTAATCTGTATCAAAATGCAGAATTATAATGAAATAGTGGACAGTTCATAGCTGGTAACCTACATATCAGTTTAATACTATAGCACCATCAGAAATTCCCAGGTCTTAATAAGTACTGTTTTGCCCCAATAAGATGAAAATGCGCTAGGGGACATCACATTTCGTGCACATTTTAGCATTTTTTGCAGACGACAATCAGGGTTGGTAAAAACCTAAGAAATTAAATTTTTAAAATTAGGTTGTAAGGTTTTTGTGGGTGTTTTTTTAGGTTTTTAGTTTTTCTTCAATACATAATGGGGTCTGGTGACTCATAGGTTGTGTCGATTTTGGCAATTTTATTTTTCACTAGAAAGGGGATGTCCTATAGAGTGGTTTGGAAGATCTGCCACATTTTAGCCGAAAAAATGGACCAAAGTATGTAACTCAAACAATAAGTCAAAAACTGTTTGGAACTTAATTAATTCTTCTATTAAAAATAAAAAAGCCCATAAAATCAATTGTATTAATAAAGATGATGTGGAATATTCAAATCCAGGTGACATTGCCGATCAGTGTAACTCGTTTTTTGTTAATATTCCTAAGAATCAAATACAAATACAAACATATTTATTGCCATTATGATTACAAATAACATTGGGTCGTCAAAAAACACTAAAGCAAAAGTAAATAACCTAAAATAAAATAAGAGTAAGACTAAATTAATACCTAACGAAAAAACTAAAAATCAAACAAGTATTAAAAGAAACAATCAAAGTACAGCCAATTACCTGGATGGTCATGATTTAAAAAAAAATTCTAGCAAAAAACAAACAACAAATAAAGGTATAAAACAGCAATTGAAAACTAAAAGAGTTTGACGAAAATTAGCATAAAGAATACAAGGACATTCCTGGTCACTAACAACTAGCAATACTGGTACTCTTCGCACTCTGATGTGCAAAATACTCATTTATGGAATAAAATGGATGAGAACTAAAAAAGTGTTTAACTTTCCTTTTAAATGTTATGTAAGCCGTTTCATTTCTCAGTGACGCTGGCAAGGTATTAAAAACCTTTATCCCCATGTAATAAGGCTCTTTCTCATATGTTGCAGTCGAATGGCTAGGCACCATAAGATCACTTCCATGTCTTGTCGATCTATCACCCATCGCTACAGAGCTGTTACATTTGAAGTTATTTTTATTCTTGAATACAAAACAGCATATATTGAACAAATACAGCGAAAATACTGTCATAATGCACAGCTTACAGAAAAGTGGTGCACAAGAATCAAGATAATTAGCTTTACAAATTGTTCTTATTATTCTCTTTTGCACAATAAAAATAATAATATATAATAAATAAATAAATAAATAGTTTATTAACGGACCAGCCATTGTAGATTTACAAAATAAAAAACCAGATACATAAAGAAAGATACAGACAATGTTATTTTAGAAGAAAGAAATTCGCCAGTTTTCTCTTTAATGAGCATAACGAGTCATGGAAAAAGTCCAGCTGTACAACTGCACCAATATTATTCGCTTCACTACAAAACCTTGTTAGAGCAGATGACATACCATAGTTCGTTCTGTGAAAGGGTATATGGAAAAGAGTAAGCTGTCTTAGAGCTCTTTGTGGAACGTGTAGGGAAATTTCGCGTAGCAATTCAGCACAGTTAATATGTGAGTCTAGAATTTTATATAGGGTGCATATGTCTAAGAGAAGACGTCGATTTTCCAATGAAGGCATATTTAAAAGTTTCAAAATTTCAGCGCTAACTATGTTCTCTGCCCTAATGCCAAGCTTATAACCTACCAATTTTACAAACTTTCTTTGCACACGTTCAATCCTATTAACATTTTTCTTATAGAATGGGGACCAAACAGGACAAGCGTACTCTAACACAGATCTGACATATGAACAATACAACACCCTAAAGCAATCTATATTCTTAAAGTCGCATAATGATCTTCGGATAAATCCCAGCAACTTCAAAGCCCTATTGGTAATATGCTCAATATGCGTATTAAAATTTAAATTCTTGTCAAACCATACTCCTAGATCTTTTATAGTTATGACTCTCTCTAATTCTGTATCATCAATTTTATAATTATACATTATAATATTTATTATTTTACAAAACATTACCTTACATTTACCAATATTGAGCTCCATTCCATTCATCCTACTCCACTCGCTCAAGCCATCCAAATCCCGCTGTAACTTCACACAATCATCCACCGATTCAATATCCCTATACAATTTAAAATCATCAGCATACAATAAAAACTTAGAGTTTCTAATATAATTTGAAATATCATTAATAAATAAATTAAAAAGGAGAGGTGCCAGGTGAGAGCCCTGTGGAACCCCAGATGTGACCAACACTTCCTTTGAAGAATAATTTTTGATTTTTACAATTTGCCTTCGATTAGATAAATAGCTCGTAAACCATCTCAACATGTTTCCATAAATTCCATATCCTTCCAGCTTTGCTATCAATAGATTATGATTCACCTTATCGAAGGCTTTCGAGAAATCTGTGTAAATTGAGTCCACCTGATGCAAGCCTTCCAACGAAGTTTTTAGATCTTGTTCATAAACTAACAAGTTTGTAACTGTGGACTTACCGTTACTGAAGCCATGTTGAAAATCTATAAGGATATTTTGAATAGAAGATCTGATTTTAGAGTCAATAATTGATTCAAAAATTTTTGCAATTAAAGAACCTTTAGAAATAGCTCGGTAGTTACTGACTTGAGATCTATCCCCATTTTTAAAAATTGGTGTCACATAGGATAATTTCCACATATCAGGGAACTCACCTCCGGCAATAGACAAATTAAACAAAATAGACAGAATGTGCGACAAAATACAAGTACAATGTTTTAAAAATATCACTGGTATATTATCTGGACCCACACACAGGTGATCTTTTAGTTTACAAATTGCATTAAAAATATCCATTTCGGTAATATCACAGCTACCCACTTCCACACTCTTCACTATATTAACATCATAAATCTCACAGTCAACATTGCTGTAAACAGAGGAGAAATAATCTGAAAAATAGTCAGCTATAATAAATGCGTTATCAGATGACTGCATATTATGAGACATTACTGATGGTATATCATAATTCTTGTTTTTTGTGTTGATATACTTCCAGAAATTTTTACTGTCAGCCCTAATAGAATTTTCTAGATTTTCAATATAATTTTTATAACAAATATCTGATAGCAATTTGCACTCCATTCTCAGCTCAGAGAATGCATTATAGTCGCTTCTCAGTTTGGTATGTTTAAAATTCTTGTGAGCTATCTTTTTTTTAAAGATTAATTCCTTTAATTCATCGCTGAACCAAGGACTAGAGAATTTAGGTTTTTTTGTTCTTTTTCTTGGCACAAACAAATTATAAGCCTTATAAACAATATCATAAAACATACCAACAGCAACCCCAACACTATGAGCACTTAAAAGTGCTTTCCAATTGAAACTGGCCAAAAAGTTATTTACCTCAATAAAATTAGCTGACTTAAAATCAAAATATTCATAATCAAAATCAGTTGACTGATCCGAAACCCGTGACACTGAGCACAAATCAAAAGAAAGGGCCGGATGGTAACTGTCGACGGGGAGCAGCGGATGATCCGCCATAACAACCTCAATCCCTAAGTTAGTAAAAATTAAATCTAAAAAATTTCCCATGACATTAGGAATACAATTTACCTGTTTTAGATTAAGATGTGCAAAGAAATCGGACAACACTACGCCCCGAGAGGACAAATCACCAACCGCCCCAGTCCCATAGTCATCATTTATCCACCGAACATTGGGCACATTAAAGTCTCCGACAAAAACCATATTTTGACACTCCGCGCTCTCGATGATCTCTTCCACCGCAGAGCAATAACCATCATACAATTCCTCACTGGACTGAGGTGGCAAATACACTACACTAAGCAAGGTTTTACTACTACCTTTTGCCAAAGTCACAAATATGCATTCAATACTATCCACAGATGTCATAACCCGTTTAGCAACTATATTCAGGTTAACGGCAATCAGCACGCCGCCACCCCTAGTATGGCAACTGCTTTTCTGGCTTCTATCGCACCGAAAAGTTAAATAATTTTCAAGACCCAATTCACCATCTAGAATGTCATCATTTAGCCATGTTTCTGTAAATATGATTACATCATACAAATCCTTATCTATAGAAGTCGACAGCTCTCTCAGTTTCGTTCTAATGCCCCTTACATTCTGATAGTAAACCTGAAGTTGATCCATTGAGCTTACCATCGATTTCCTCCCTGGAACCTCCCTCGAAAATTTACTCCTCGCCCACTCTGCCTAAAGTTATGTTGTTGATAATAGTTGCCATCATTGCCAGAACTGGGTTGATCAGAATATGTGTGCTGAACTCTCGGTGGTAAATTTTCATTGGTGTTTGTATAATTGTTCCCAATCCGAGCACCCCGCCTAATATTATTATTCTGTTGCGCATTGTTATCATTACTAGCGGCATTAAATTGACCGAAATAAGTGGCATGACTTCCCTGTTCCATATTTTTATTAGTATTACGATGACTTTTAAAGTTAAATCTGCGATAGACTATATTGGCTGGCCAGAATTCCGGGCATTTTTTACACCAAGCTTGTTCCTTATAAAGTTTCTAAACTGAGACTTCATTTGATTTCTTTGTTACATGTCCCAGGTATATCCACATCATTCCGACTTCTCCCCTAAAGTCGTCCATCCCATCAGACCCCGAACCCTTGGTAATATTATGGTCAAATGTACTCCTTCCCATTACATGATTACCACCTGCACTTGCAGCAGTGAGCTCACCCAACCTAGAACTGTAATATGCTCCCAGGGCATCATTAACTGCATGCTTCATTTGTTGGGCTGAAATAGTAGAATTCTGCATCTGTTTATTTGGGTTGTCTGTTTCTATTGATGGATCATAATAATAATAATCATATATTTCAGTAGGCAAGCCTAATACTCAGTTTACTCAGTTTACTCAGTTTATTCACATAATTTACAATAGTTTTACAATACAATAAATTGCAACATTTACAATTTCAGCTACTTAAATAGGTTATTGCACCTAGATTACTAGCAATCTGTATGTGCAAAAATGTTAGTCGGAAAATTATTTTCTTATATTATAATAATGTCAAAATAATGTTTATGTTACAACCTGCATGTACTAAAGTTAAAAGATACAATGTGAAGGATGAAAAGTTTGAAGGAAAAAAACAAAAAAAAATCAAGAAAAATTCAAGAGTACACACAACACACAAGCAATGAGAATCACAACAGTTCAAGAAATGTTTTATAGTTGCTGTAGATGAGTGGCTTACACTTTTTGGCAAATGCATGATATTTAGATATATTTTTTATGTTAGTTGGCAAGGAACCCAAACTACTAACTTTACAACTAAGAAAACTCACAGTAGGTATAGAGTTATGTATACATACATATGTTCACACATCATTACTTTAGACACTTTTTAATCTAATTTTATCAGCTCTCGTCTGAATTGACCCACCGATGTACAGTCTCTGACTGCAGCAGGTAAATCATTATATTCACTAAGTCCTTTAAAGAAAAGCGAATTCATGGCCCTTTTTGAATTTGTTCTTTTTATATAAAAATTGTCCCTATTACGCGTGGGATATTCATGCACATCCCTAACAAAAGTTACTCGACTGCTAAGGTATGATGGTAGTAGATTATTTAGTATCTTAAATATAAAAATCATTGTTAAAAATTTTAATCTCTGAGCCACCGTTTGCCACTCCAGGCATGTAAGCATAGTGTTAATTGGTGTATACCTATTACATGACACAATTATGCGCATAGCTCTATTTTGTAATACTTGCAGCATAGATTTAGAGTTGTTATCAAAAAGATACAGTAAGCTCGGACAATAATTGAAATGAGGCTGGATTATAGTATTATATACCGTAATTCTGGAATTAATGGAAAGGTGCCTTGCCACTCTCGAAAAAAAGAACAATTTCTGTAGTATTTTATTTTTAATATAGTTAAAATGTTTTTTAAATGTGAGAAAATTATCAATGACAAATCCCAAATATTTAATTTCCTGAATGAACTCTAATTTCGTTCCATACATTTGTATATTTATGTTTGAATTGTCTGTACTGGAATATTTATATTTACTTGTAAGAATCATTGCTTTTGTTTTATTGAAATAACACGTTGCCACGTTCAAAATGGATTAAAATACCGCTCCGTTTTTAACGTGTTTTATAGTGGTTCTAAGTTTTAATTAATTGCTTTGTTTGGTGTCTATCTGTCCGGTTTTTTATCCTTTAGTTAACAGTGTCAAAATTTTCGTGTTATTTAAATTTATATGGTTTTTATAAGTGTTAACGTATTTTATTTTAATGAAGTAGACAAAGTAAAATAATCATTGTTGATATTAAAAAAGTGCAAGCAATTTTATCATGTGTATAAACTAACAGTTTTTTATTCTTCACTCGCTGTCTTGAAGAGTTTGGGAGTTTTTGCACGTCACACCTTATTTTGACTGGATTTACTTAGTATTTATTTATTTATTTATTTATTTATTTAAATACAAACTCCACAGATTTACATCCATTTACGGAGTAGGACAGGACATGTCAAACCATACTAATTACATAGATCCTCCAATAGGTGATTAATTGTTTTCTTAAATCCATCCAAACCCAATGCAAAAATATCACAGTCATCTCTAATTTCATTACACAGCCTGCACATTACAATAAGAGGAGAATTGTAGTAATAATTTGTTCTTGCATTGTCAACATATAATGTTAATGGACTTCGTGTCCTATAGGATGGTACATAAAAATTCAGACAACTTAACAAACTTGGATCATAAATTAGGTTGTGCAGTAGTTTATAAATAAACACCAAAGAAGCAAATTTTCTGCGCATATCCAAAGATTTGATGTTTAGGGAGATCATGACATCCTGCTTAGCTATATGGAACTCATACAGCCCTGTTTCTTTGTAGTGAACATACCTTAGAAATTTATTCTGTATTTTCTCTATTTCATATTTGTGATTTTTGTAGTATGGGTCCCATATAACCGAACAATACTCAAGAATGCTCCTTACATAAGATATATACAATATTTTAATACATTTTATATCACGAAATAGCTTACAGCTCCGGACAATAAAGCCATACATTTGTCTTGCTTTATTTACGATATTGGATATGTGGGTTCTAAACGTCAACTGCATATCAAAAGTAACACCAAGATCTCGCATTTCTGTGACTTCACTCAAGAGTTTACCACCAATCGTATATGGGAACCTCATAATATTCTTCTTTTTTGAAAAGTGCAGAACAAAACATTTGTTTATATTAAAAAACAAGTTATGTTTAAGTGTCCATTGATGTAACTTATTAAGATTCAGTTGCAGCTTTTGGCAATCTACCCCATCACAAACCCTTGAGTATAGCTTCAGATCATCTGCAAACATCAATATATTTGAATTTGTTATTTCCGTTACTATATTATTAATAAACATTAAGAACAATAATGGTCCAAGATTTGAACCCTGTGGGATACCAGATGTAGCCAAATAGTAGTCAGAATAATATCCTCTTATAACAACCCTTTGATATCTCTCCTCCAAGTAAGACTTAAAGAATGCTACCAAGTTATCATGAAATCCGAATTCCTTACTCAATTTTGTCAAGAGAATTGTATGAGACACCTTATCGAAAGCTTTGGCAAAATCTGTGTAAATTACATCTACTTGAAATTTATTGTCTAGACTTTCAGCTATATACTGCGTGATATTACACAAATTAGTGCTTGTGGACTTATTACTTAGGAAGCCATGTTGATATACACTAATCTTATGCGATACATAGCTGTAAACATATTTATATATAACACTTTCAAATATTTTTGCTGGACAGGACAACAGGGAAATAGGTCTATAATTTTGTATATTTGATTTATCACCACTCTTAAAGACTGGACATATTCGAGTTTCTTTCCATTTTTGCGGAAATATATTGCTTTTAAGTGAAAGGTTAAATATGTCTCTAAGTGGTTCAGCCAGAAATCCTATCATGCCCTTAAAAATATAGGACGGGATGTTGTCCGGCCCAACTGCTCTGTTAATTTTAAGTTTTTTCACAGCATCACAGACATCCTCATATGTGACCTCCGTAATGCAGAGTACATCAGAGACATCAAAAATGTCCATATTTTCTGGATTGTGAATATTGTTATCATTGTACACCGAGCTAAAGTATGAGGCAAAGGCATTTGAGATACTCCGGCCCTCAGTGTATTTAACATCATCCAAATGCACATTACTAGGAGTACTTGTTGATTTTTTGTTATTATTTATATACTGCCAAAAAGATCTTGGATCCTGATTAATATCAAGCTGAATTTTGTTAAGGTATTGTTCATGGACATTTTTAATGTCTCTTTTTATTTTTGAGCGTAACTCAGTATATTGATTTTGATAACCTAGATTACCAGTTTTTTTAAATTTATTTCTGAGTTTATCTTTCTCTTTGATGTCTCTAATAATACTCTTACTAAAGTATACAGGATACCTGCGCACAGGTGATTTACTTTTTGGTACACATATTCTAAAAATGTCATTGATTTTATCATAAAAATGTTCAACAGCCAAATTTATATCCCTAAATGATTTCACGTCCCAGTTAGTATTTTGAAGTAACTGGTACATTGCACAATAATCAGCTTTTCGAAAATTAAAATTGCTAGTGGTATCACCATTGTTGGATAGAGATCTTTGTTTTGCATTTTTTAATTTGATTTCTATATCCAAAGGTGGATGATGATGGTCTACATTAACAAAACCAAAAGTGCTCCCTGTTACAAGACACTGAAGTCCCGTCAATACAACATCTAATATGTGGTTATTCTTATTAACAATCCTGTTTACTTGTTGACAATTCAAGAAATCTATAAAGTTAAGTAGCATTTCCACATTTGAGTCTTTACTATTTACTGAATAAAAATCTCCCAACCGAGCAATATTAAAATCACCAACAATAACAAAATTATCATCATACAAGTATTCAAGACTTTCCAGGTATGAAAAAAAATCATCTCGGGTGCTCATAGAGCATCTAGTTGATATATAAATTACCAATACATACATATACAGATAATCATTTACATACAATTTTATACCCACTAAATCTATATCGGGACTGTTAAAATCTAGTTTTAACAATATACACCTATAGGTTTTCCTAACCGCCACTAGCACACCTCCACCACGTTCAGTATCTTTTCTGTTTCTATTCTTAAAGACAAGAAAATTATCAGGAAAAAATTCACTATCATATACGGTGTTGGAAAGCCAGGTTTCTGTTATGGCGATGGCGTCATATTCATTCTCAGTCAGTTGCACTGCATGATAAAACTCCCTGGTCTTGCTGTTTAGGCCACGCGCATTCTGATATGCTATAGTAAATTGCAGGTCAGTTTTCCTAATAAATTCTAACAAGACTAAATAGATTGATAATGGTACCAAAGTTTAAGTGTTGTGCAAAAAAAGATTTTGCTAATTTCATATGCATAATCTGCTTTGACGTTTACCATCCAAGCTGTCTTGATAGAAAGGATGGAATAATAAAGATTGGCCTACATAAAATACTATGCTCTCTTGAATGTCAGGAAAAACATGACAAGGAGGAAGAAAAAAATTCAGCACTTAACGACAAAATCTTGGAATTACGTGAGGCCCTTAAAGTAAAAGAACTGACTATAAGTCGTTTAAAAAGAAGAACCCAAGACTTCGAAGATACCGTGTTCGCTGCTGAGCAAGATTATGTTAAAATGCTTGCGGATCGACAAGAGTCTATAGATTTTTTGAACAAAAAACTAAAAAAACAGGAGGAATTGAGTAAATCAATAAGTGAAATAACACCCAACCCATCGAATTGCACTAAATCTTTTAGAACCCTAGATACACAGACGGTGATTTTGACTACCAATTCTGGAACGCAGACTGATTCAAATATGAATATAAGTGAAATCGCAATTCAAACTGATCATAATGAAATTGATTCTCTTGGAGTGGAGCAGGTAGTTAAAGAGAGTGGTCAAAAAGTTGCATTACTAAATAAAGATATAATAAAGAAGGATGACCTTATACAGAAACTTGAGAGTGACATAGAAGAACTCAGAATTTTGAGTAGAAATATGACGACTGCTATTGACACTTTGTCTGCAGAGAATGACATGTATGCAAATGAAGTAAAAAAGCTCCAAAATGATATCTTTCAATTTAATAATTCCAATTCTAGACTAAACAGTAATATTGCTATTGAACTTACCACGTTAGTTAGTAGAGAAGCTGATAAATTGAGCAGCAAATTAAAGAAAATGGATAGAATAGATCTAGCAGAGATCTGACGATGGGGGACAGGAGTGGTGTCGCAGAAAAATAGATAAGAAAAATAACATTTTGATTTTGTGTGATGATCGTTTTAGATTTATGTTGAATTCAGTAGTTGCCAAATTTCACAGTTATAATGTACAGAGTATTATTAAGCCTAACGCATATTTTGGGGATGTTATTTCGGATGTTTTAACCCTTACAAAAAATTTTTCTATGACTATGTTATTTTACATGCAGGGTATCATGATGTTCAGAATGGTAGAGCTCCATATTTCAGAAGTATAAATAGGCTACTAAAACATTGCACTCACACAAATATTATTTTTACTACAGTCTCTTATTCATATATAAAAAATAAAAATATTCAATTGATGTACAAATTCAATTCACAACTTTTTAATTACGCAAATGCTTTAAACAGATATGCAGAAGGAACTGTGGTTTGTATAGACATAAACGATGCTAATGGCTTGATGCATAAGAGACGTACAATTATTGATAAATTACTGTATTCTGCACAGCACAAAATAAAAAATAGCAATCTTGTTTTCATTAAGCCATTGGAATCTTTACCTGATGAGCACGCTGATATTGATCAAGTTAATATTGTTGAGACTAACCCTTTTTTAGACAATCCTCTCCAGTCACAAATAATTTTGTAAAAACTAATGAATTTACTCTGTTTTTGTTAAATATTCAATCTGTTAGAAATAAAAAAGATGAACTGACTGTGCTTCTGGAATTGTATAATAAACCTAGTTTTGTTTTGTTAACAGAGCATTGGCTAAAAGAAAATGAACCATAATATAGCATCAATTTATTGTAGAAAACAAATTGTACACGGGGGAACTATGATTCTTGTACACAAAAAAATCTGTGATAAATTTGTAATTTTGAATGTGGATAAGTTTAATAATTTGACGGTTGTAAAGGAGTTTGAATTCTCCATAATTTTTGCTAAGACTTTTAACTTATATGTAGTGTGTATCTATAGACCTCCAAGCTGTGATATTAATGTGTTTATGGATCGTCTGGAAAAGCTTTTGTCTGGGTTACCTGTTCGATCTAAAATTATTCTAGCAGGTGATTTTAATATAAATTTTATTGATGTGGGATCTTTGGCCACACAGTCGCTTAATAACCTTTTAGAGTCGCTAAACCTTAAAATGCACGTCTGTAAACCTACTCGGATTACACAGTTCTCTGCTACTACAATAGACTATTTTTGTTCAAACCTCGAAGATGATAAAATTTTAGACTGCAACACTATCGCTTCAGGATTGTCTGACCATGAAGCAGTGTTACTTACATGTTCTACAGATTCGGGTGTAAAATGTGGGAAAGCTAGACAGGGTAGAATTTACAATAAGAAAAACTATAACAAATTTAAAGAAAATTGTAGCAGGATATTATGGAATGGTATTGTCAGGGCAGACAATCCAATTGAACAGGTTCACGCCTTTTTAACTAACGCTTTTAACAGGGCATTTCCTCTACAAAATCTTAAGGTCAAAGATAAAAAACCTTGGGTTACTAGGGGTATAAAAGCATCAGCAAGGAATTTAAGATCCTTACATACCATAAGGAAATGTCACAATAATAATCAGTTTTTTGTGGCATATTTTAATCATTACAAACGAATTTATAGAAAGGTTATTAGGATGGCAAAAGAATTTTATTATAGAGGGAAGATTGAAAGTGCAAAAAATAAAACAAATAAGAATTGGGAAATAGTTAACCAATTAAGGGGTAAAGCCAACTTGTTGCAAAGTAATACTGAAATTGATCCAAACATTCTTAATAACTTTTACTGCACAATAGGGGACAAACTAATCGCAAATATAAATTCAAAAAAGGATCCCATGGATTATCTAGTCGATATTAACGTTCCTGAAATTTTTATTCTTGAAAGCACAAATGTGGAAGAAATAAAACAGATTCTTAAAGAAATAAAAAACAAGAATTCCGCAGGTTATGATGGAATCTCTGCAAGAATATTGGAGTGCTTGCCGGAGTCCGCATTGTATGCCCTTGCATGTGCTATTAACCATTCATTTGTTGTGGGTGAATTTCCAACGTGTTTAAAAGGTGCCGTGGTTGTTCCGTTATTTAAGGGAGGTGATATGGGTGATCCTTCCAACTTTCGTCCCATTTCCCTTTTATCCACGCTTTCAAAGGTCACTGAAAAAAATAGTCAAGAAGAGACTAATGATTTTTTTGGAAAATAACAAAATATTAAATCCTGTTCAGTTTGGTTTTCTTCCCGGTAAGAATACAGATGACGCCATTTTCTCTTTGCTCCATCAGGTTTACCTAAATATGAATGGCGGCGAGGCTGTTGCGGCAATATTCTGTGATTTTTCGAAAGCATTCGATTGTGTGGATCATGGAATATTGCTGCAGAAGTTGAGACGCTATGGGTTTGGGGAGATTACACTAAAGTGGTTTTCTACATATCTTGAGGGTAGAATGCAAGTGGTAAGAGCTGATGGCGAATACTCTGATAAATCACTTATTACCAGAGGCGTACCACAAGGCTCTGTTTTGGGTCCCATTATATTTTTGTTGTATCTAAATGACTTAGCAGCTTTAAAAATTCAGGGGTCGTTTACATTTTTTGCTGATGATACCAGTCTTCTTTGGCATGGTAAAGATAGGGACGACCTGAAAATAATTGTGGATAGGGACCTACGCGAAGTTAAGCTTTGGTGTGATGTAAACTTACTTTGCTTTAATATAAATAAAACCAGCATAATCACCTTTGGATTTGGCTTTAAAGATCTGTATCTAGATAATAAAATTGTAGAAAATAAACCCCTTACAAAATTTTTAGGTCTTACCATAGATAATAAACTTAAATTTGAAGATCACATAAAAGCACTAAGTAAAAAGTTATCTGCTGGTTGCTTTGCAATTAGAATAGTTTCTAACGAGCTTAGTTGTTCTACGGCAAAAATGGTCTATTATTCACTATTTGAGTCCCATCTGAGATATGGTATTGCTTTTTGGGCATTCACTAACAAGCAACTATTTAACACAATATTTGTTTTACAAAAGAGGGCAGTTCGTTATTTGTGTAGAGTTGTAAGCCGGGAACACTGTCAACCACTGTTTATACGGGAAAAAATTTTAACTGTGCCATGTCTGTTTATTTTAGAAACTGTGTCTCTTGTGTATAAAAAGTATTTGAGTTTTGAAACTCGAGATCATGTACATAATACTAGATTAAATGTAGAGACTAATATAAGCTTGCCTATACCAAAGTCTGCCTTAGCAAAGCAGTCTATTTTTTATGAAAGCAAAAAAAATTTTTAATCATCTAAATCATGATCTAAAATCCACAGTAAATTACAGACTGTTTCGTAGGCGTGTTAAAAATATTTTATTAGAGAGAGCTTATTACAGCTTGGAGGATTACTATAACGATACTTTTTGGCATAACAGCCTTTTTATGGCGTGGGTCATATTAAGATTGTTTTTTTTTTGTGTTTTACTTACATTTTAGGATTGTTCCTAATTTATTATGTTGTTTAGATAGTAGTCCTGTTTGTTGAATTGTTATAACTTGCTCGTTACTTACATTTTTTATTGTTTTTAATACTTACATAATGAATATGCTTACTTTTAAGTACATGCTTTGTCAATAGAAATATTTTATTTTTTTGACAATAAAGTATAATTGACTATGACTATGACTATGACTATTTACATTAAGCTTAAGTTTATTTATGTTAAGATATTCTTCAGCTTTTTTTAATTCGTTGTTGATCTTTTCTATTGCTAAAGGCAAATTTCTGTTGTTGCAAGCCAATAAGGAATCATCCGCAAACAAGTTTATGAAATCCGGAAGTTATTAAAAATGCATCATACTTGCTTTATGCTGATGACCTAAAAATTTATTATGAAATTAAGGGCTTAAAAGACTGTGCAATTTTGCAAGATGATTTAAATAACTTAGTCAATTGGTCCAAAGAAAATAAACTATATTTTAACATTGATAAATGTGCAATTATAAGTTTCACTAGAAAGTTGGTTCCTATATCAAATGATTACACTATGCAAAATAATATCTTGACACGTGTATCACAAACGAGGGATTTAGGAGTAATTTTTGATACTAAGTTAACCTTTAATGCTCACATAGAAGATGTGGTAGATAGGGCTTGTAAAATGTATGGTTTTGTAATTAGATGTGCAAAGGATTTAAAAAAGCCTGATTGTATAAGAATTCTTTATTTGTCATTTGTGCGTAGTATTTTAGAGTATGCAAGTATCATTTGGAGTCCTTACTATGAATGTAATAAGTACCTAATTGAAAGAGTACAAAACAAGATGGCAAGATACATCTATTTTAGGGAAACGGGAATATATGACTACACCATCTTCTCTTCTTTGCTCCGTAACAGGTATAGATTGGATTCCTTGGAAAAGAGAAGGAAGGTTTCTTGTCTGTTGTTTTTATTTAAGGCGGTAAATGGTATTTCAGATAATCCTACATTTTTATCAACAGTGCCCTTTAATATACCAGGTTATCACATAAGAAACCCTCTTACTTTTTACATTTCTGATGTAGCAAATAATAACAGGCAACTAGGGTCACCTTTATACAGAATTTGCAACTTATATAATGACATTCAAGGTGAAATAGATATTTTTGGTTTGAGTTATCATAAATTCCTTTCTATTGTTAATATATTACTTTAAGTTTATATGGGTAACAAGAATTATTTAGTTGTAGTTAGTTGTATACTTACATATTTTTGTTTTTCTTATACTTAGTAATAGGATTTATTATTGTAATATTTCTGTTAAGTATAATATACGTAAATAAATTACAATAACGAAGTAGTTAATATCATTAAGGTAAATTATAAAGAGTAGCGGACCCAGGACGCTGCCTTGTGGTACACCAAAGATATTTACAATGTCATCCGAAACCGTTAAGTTTATTCTGGTAACCTGTCGTCTGTCAGCTAGATAGCTACGAAACCACTGGAGAACTTGTCCCCCTATACGATAATATTGAAGTTTTGCCAATAAAATGTCGTGGTCTATTGTTTCAAATGCACGTTTGAAGTCGAGGAAAACAGCTATAATAACATTATCATTATCAATTAAATCACTCCAAGTAGCAATTGTAAGTTGTAAGGCAGATTCACATGAATGATATTTTCTAAATCCCGATTGATTAATGAATAGCAAATTATTACTGTTAAAATAATCTAATAGTTGTTGATATACTGCCATTTCCAATATTTTTTCGAGGGCAGGAAGAGAGTTTATGGGACGAAAATCATTAGCGTTGATACTATTGAATACTTTTGGGATTGGGGTTACAGTAGAGCATTTTAAAGTTTCAGGAAATAAGCCCTGTTCCAATGACGCATTTATCAACCGCAAAACCACATGACCGGCAACTGTAAATATATTTTTTGTCATACGCTCCCAAAAATAGCTATTTTACGGACTCATTTGAGTCCGTAAAATGCTTCTTTTTAGGCCTAGTCCCTAAAAGTCGTCATGGCAACTTTTACGGACTATTCCAAAATTCCTGAATATGTCTAAGTGTCAAATTTCGAATGACATGACAAAATTGTCAAATAGTTGCTACGATACCCAATTCTAAGCTAACTTTGTCGTACATTATGCTTTCAAAAATTATGGTAAATTTGCAAATTTAGGCGTTCTGAAGAATTGCAAAAAGCGTATAAATAAAAATTAAATTTTGGGAGCATATGACAAAAAATAGTGTTTGTCACACGTACCTAAATGAAGTTTTTCAGGACTCATCTGCTGGAAACAGCAGTGATTCGTCCTGAAAAACTCCATTTTAGGTACTTGTAACAAAAATAACTATTTTAGGACTCTAGCATTTAATACATCATTTGCATTACACCTATTGCCCAAAGACATTGTAATGGTTTTAAGTTCCTGCAGTGACAAAGTCCTAAATGTATCAAGAGTTGTATTAAGTTCTGGCAAATTTATACTTGTCCATGTATTTGATATAGGGATTGATGCACGAATATCGCTAATACTTTGCACGAAATAACTGTTAAATCGGTTTGCTATATTAAAATCACCTTCAACAAGTTCAAATGTATTATTAGAATCAAATCTAATACTAATATGATTAAAGCCTTTACTTTCATTATTTACAAGATTTTTTAGTGACTGCCACATAGCTTTACTATTATTTCGGTTTAAATCAATCTTTCGAAAGTAGTAAGCATCCTTTTTCTGTTTTGAAAGATTTACAAATTGATTTCGGCATCTCTTGTATTCATTCCATTTCATGGTTTTATCATTGTCCCTACAATTTTTAAAATCTGTGAAAGCTTGGTTTTTATTTTTAGTAGCTAGTTTTAGTTCAGCATCATACCAAGGCAGATCGTTACCTCGAATAAAAACAGTTTTCATTGGAGCCATGCTATCAATAACCTTGGCACATTCCAACATGAAATGCCGAAAAACGAAATCCACGTTTACCGAATTTAGAACGTCTGTCCAGTCCACATCAATCAGTTCATTACAGATATTGTCAATTGCATTATCAGAAAATACTCGAAATTGCTTTTTACATAATTGGAGTTCCGATTTATTATCATATTGAACTGCAACAGACAATGTAGAATGATCAGACATTTGCAAACTTTTGTGTACCTTGCATAATATATCAAAATTGCTTAATGCCAAATCAATCAAGGTGCTACTTTCAGCTGTACATCGCGTGGGCTCAGTAACATATTGACTTAGACCTAAAATACTTAAGGATTCTTTTAGTTTAGTTGTATAAAAATTATCTGACAAAAAATTTATATTGAAGTCACCAACAATTAAGAAATTTTTGTTATTTCCAATTACATCTTCACAAAACTGTTCAAAATCATTTAAGAAAACAGAGTGGTTAGAATTTGGAGAATGGTTTTACCAATGGTAATAAAATTTTTAAATTTTATATCTACGGTAACACCCCAATAATTACCAGGCAGAACAAAATATCTTATATTTTTAAAGTTAATTCCTCTATGAACATATATAAGAACTCCTTCCGTATGTCGACTTTCAGAATTGCATCTAATTAAATTATAGTTATCTAGTCTACACTCAAAATCCTGAACATCTTCAGTAATATGAGTCTCGCTCAATAAAATAATTTTTGGTGACTTCCGAACAATGCCAAAAACAAGATCATCTTTGTGTGGAATGAAGCTCTGTATATTGGAATAAACAATATCTAGATATAAGTTGTCATCTGAACTGCTAGCTTTAAATAAACATGTTAGTTTTTTTTAACAATTTTTGGCAAACCATTTATGTATTTTATAGCAATATCTTCCTCACCACCCTCTCGTCGTCGGCCCAATTCATTCTTTATCTTATCAAATTCATCTCGTTGTTTTGGTGTCAAATCCGTGGTAATGTAGATACGCTCCGACCGATCAAGCTTGCCTTTACTACCCATGATATGCTGTACATCGATGTAATTGGAAAGAGTCACTTTTAAGGCTCTTCGATTGTTTTTGTTGCGTTTTCCAACTCTCAAGTCTTTCAATACAGTTGGTGGGTTATCAGTAATACTACGAAAAATTCTCTGAACTGCATCAGCATCAGTTGATTCCGGATCCTCTACTAAGTTAAATATCATAATGTTATTCGCTCTTTTTTGTCGTTCAAAAACCTCATCCATAATGTCCCCTCCAGCGAAAGGCCCCGTGTCAGTTTCCGCAGAGTTGAGAAGTCGAACATCAGTTCTATCCTTTAGGGTCTCGGAAAGCACATCCAGCTTCTTTGAAATGTCGATCTTAAAACCCTCAAATTTATCATTTAAGGCTTCAAGATTTCTCTTTAGAAGGGGAATTAATCTCATGCCTTCTTGACATGATTCACAAAGATATTTAAGAAATCTTTTTTTGAGTTCAATTACTCTGATCTCAGAAGCAGACAGTTCCGTGCAAGCATAGTGAAACAATAAAAATACGAGACAGCTTGGGCATTGCTGCTCCAAAATAAAATACCATACAATATACGTGAGTGGACATACACATAATAAAACATTAAAAGAGAATGTTGGCTGATTCTATCCCTCAGATTATAAACTGCATAGCTTGCCGAGGATAGCCTTTTACATAAGTAAAAGTAAAGTAAAGTAAAAATGTATTTATTGCACATTAAAATATACAAAAGGTGGAGATTACCGTTAACGTGTTTTCATAACCGCCTAAACATAACACCGATCTACAAACAAACCAATACAGTAGTCTACAATTTTAACTGTGTGGCAGATACATAGTCCTTACACCTAGTCTTAAAATATCTGGGGCCCAGTACCTTTAAGTAGTCTGGCAAAATATTATACACATGAGCTGCAAGATAATAATAACAATTTTTAAAAAGTTGTGTTTTATGCTGGGGAATACACATTGCTGCTTTATTACGAATATTTACATTATGTGCATATATTGCACATATTACTTTAGTGTGATCACTCCAGTTTACATTTCTTTTTATAACCAGACCCAAAAGTTTAATATTCTATTATTATTTAAAGTGCTTTATTGTCCAAAAAATATTACATGTAACATTTCTTATTGACAAAGCTTTATAAGATGTATACAAAATATAAAACAAAACGAAGCAAAATCAAAAAGAAAAAAAAACAACAGGAAAACATAAGTGTGGTGACTTAAAACATATTAAATGGCAAATATTACCTCCGCAATACACATTATTTATTTATTTATTTTTATTTTATTTTATTTATTTATTAGCAGCAATAACATGAATAAATACATTCTGGACACCAAAGTCAACAACATTCGTACTTCTTAAATATATCATATGTGTAGGTATAATGCTCCAACTGCTAACACTCCGATGCACAATGATATGATTTCTATAATTTAATTTATCTATAGTAGGTTATGAAATACTTTACTCACTACCTATGATAATTATATCCTTGAAACACCAAAAAAAAATAATTAAAAAGTCCCTCACATGAAAAGACCAAAATAGAACATACAATTCTAAACCAAATATACTATTTTATAGTTACTATTTGCAATCCATTTCTTAACCGGAGACTTAACTTTAGAATATTCCTTTCCTTTGATACTGGCTGGAGGATCATTAAAAATTTTAGGACCAACGCAATATATATGATTCCTACAGCGCGTGAGTCTAGGATTCTGCAGTTCCACATTTCCCAACTGCACAATTCTAGTGTTTAATCCATGTGTTAAACTCTCCCTAAAGTAATTAAATTTCAGCATGAATCTTCCAACTGAACTAATGTATAGCTGCTCCAGATTAAACACACTGCTTTCTTTAAAAACCATATCCGTAGGATATCGTCTTTTTTTAAACAAAATAATCTTCAAAACCCATTTTTGTACTACATATAACGTTGAAAGTGTTGATGACCCACAATTACCCCATACTACTATCCCATAATTTAATATTGATTCAACTAAAGCAAAGTTAGTTAAGACTTTTAGCGTCTTGAAAGAGAGAATGTTTCTTAATTAATAGAATTTATAGATAAGTTTTCTGATTTTTTTAGTAACGTAATTTACATGTTCTTTCCAATTTGAATTTTCATCAAAGATTACCCCAAGTACCTTAATGAAGATTTTCTTGTAATAAATTTGTTGCAGTTACATTGTATCTCAATATCAAAATCGTGCAAAATCGTGCATCTGAGAATCCGCAGGAGATAGCTGACATGTTTGCCTCTTTTTTCGGCTCAGTTTACTCAGATGATGAACATGCTTCATGTAATATAGCATCTAAATTCGATTATCCTGAGTGTATTAATCATGTTGATGTCAACCTGATCGATATTTTTGAGGCTATTGAGTCTTTACGTTTAAACCTGCCTGCAGGGCCCGATGGCATATATAATTGTCGTTTTGTCTTGTGTCCTATTTTGCTCACAATATATAATGTTTCCTTGTCAACAGGCCAATTTCCTGATCATTGGAGAATCAACTATGTAACACCCATTTTTAAGAGTGGAGATAGAGACAATATAACAAACTATAGAGCAATAAGTAGGGTGTCTTTATTCAGCAAGGTTTTTGAGAAGATTACCCTTGAAAAAATCACCCCATATTTTAAACAAAAAATTTGCCTTGAACAACATGGATTTGTTAGAAATTGTTCAACAGTCTCCAACCTATTGGTGTACACTGACTATGTGTTGGGGGCCTTGGAGGATAGATAGGTGTCAGGTTGATGCAATCTACACTGACTTCTCCAAGGCCTTCGACAGGGTCAACCACCAGATACTCGTGCAAAAACTTAAGCACTATGGAGTGGGAGGTTGTCTTTGGGAGTGGTTTGGTAGCTATATTTCGGGTAGAAGGTTTGTGGTGAATATCAATAACGTAACATCTCGTGCGATTAATGTAACATCTGGGGTTCCCCAGGGTGGTCATCTCTCCTCACTACTGTTCAACCTGTTCATAAATGATTTGTCCACAACTGTCAAGCATTCTAAATTTTTGCTCTATGCTGATCATTTTAAATTATTCCATTCCATTAGGGCTGTGTCTGATTGTTTGGACATGCAGGAGGACCTGAACAGTTTTGGACAGTGGTGTGTGGATAACAAGCTCACTCTGAACATTGATAAGTGTAACTTCATGTCATTTTACAGAGTAAAGAATCCTGTTGTTTTTGAATATTCTATTAATGGTATCAATTTGGTTAAGGTAGAATCTGTAAAGGATCTGGGCATTACCCTTGATCCCAAGTTATCGTTTAACCTACATATAGAGCTAACCACAAATAAAGCCTTGAAACTTTTAGGATTTATTACCAGATCTCTAAATGGTTTCAGCAATATACATTGCTTTAAGCTTCTTTATTGCTCTCTGGTCCGTTCACTTCTGGAATATGCCAGCCCTGTTTTCAACCAACATTACTTGAAGTATATCGACATGATTGAAAGGATTCAGAGGAAGTTTTTAAGAATAGTCAATTATAAACTGAAGATACCTGTTGAACACCTTGATTATGACCTTCTACAAGGGCTTCTGTCCCTTGGCTCCTTGGAAGGCCGCCGTGCCCTTTTGGATGCAATATATGTATTCAAAATCTTGTGTGGAGGTGTGGATTGTCCTCTTCTTCTTCAAGGGGTCTCACTTGCTGTACCACAGAGAATCTCTCGTCATCACGACCTCTTATATGTTGGGCACCATCGAACAAATTATAGCCAGTTTGCCCCTCTTGTTCAAATGGTTAGGCAATTTAATGGGCTAATGTTAGATCCGTTTAACCTATCACTTGCACAGTTTAATAGACTTGCCATCCCAAAGATATGTGAGAGATGACCCCATCTTGGTTATATATCAACGTCTCTATTTCATTTCATTTTTGGCTCTACATCCCTGATTGACATTTTTAAAATTTTTAATTCTTGACTAAGTGTAGTGTTATGTTTGTAGTGATTAATTGTACCTAAGCTTTTGTTATTGTATGGATTCCTATATCATGGTTTTAATATTTTTGTAATATTTGTACTTGTATATACATTATTGTAAATGGCAGTGCCGTATATTTAAAATAAATAAATAAATAAATAAATAAATAAATATTACAGTGTGCTTCGTGCATTTTTAAATTCTGAAAGTCAGGCAATGTACGTGCAGAAAGAGAGAAGGCCACAAATTGAGTTTTGTCCAAGTTCAAAGAAAAGCTTGTATCAAGCAACAACAACAACATCATTTATTTCATAAAGTTACAGTTTTGGTGGCTTCCTAAGGTAATTATAAGTCGCGTTTACACGCAGCTAGCGCCGCCTTTCACATCTAGTCAGACGTGATTTGTAGGGGCGCATCGCTGACACGCCTAGGGCTAGCTAACCTACCTATAAACCTATCTATGTGCCATTTATACCACTGCAATTTGCTTCCCCGGGTTACCTACCCTTTAAGCCTGGTTCAATGTGTATTACCGAAAGGCTGATGTAATGCAGGCTTGTTTTGAGTGCTAAATGTGTGGCGGTTAGAACAGAGGAAAAACACAATTTGAAAAAACCTCTTTCACGTTTCTTTGGCTTTCACGTAAGGGGCATCAAGATGTCCTATTGTGAGGGATGTGTAGCTGGAAATTGCGTATTGGGCATTGCCCATTCAATCAAGGAGCAAATATTAAGCGAGCTTCGCCAAGATCGCTTTCCAGCGGAGCGCGCAGGACAGCCAGTCAGTATGTCTGTGTCCTGTCTTTTGTTCTGATCTTATACTCGCTATGTGCGTTTATTATTGTTCAGGCGGCCTTGGGTTTTGGTAAAACAGAGACGTTGCCCTGTGTATGGGCCCATGCTTAGGTTTATTCTGCGGGTCGTAGCGCACATTGGCTATGTTTGCCGTTAGTGGCGAACCGCGTATACCAGAGTCATAGAACTTGCAGGAAACCTTGTCGATATACTCCTCGACCGTGTCAAGATTCGACCATGAATGCAAGTCCATGACTCTAGTATATCGGCTCGCCGAGAAGGCCGCTCTTAGGTACCGGTTCTGCATAACCTGCAGTGCCTTTTTGTGCGTACTCGCCACAGAAGACCATACAGGGGCTCCATACATTAAAGTCGGCCTGACAATAGTTCTGTAGATGTTTACTTTATTTGCCGGGCTCAGAAAAGATCTTGGTCTGATGAGCATATTTAAACTTTTTTGGGCAATAGCGTTCTTTCTGCGGATCTCGGTCATATGTCCGGTAAAGATCAGTCGCTTGTCAAACACTATTCCCAAGTACTTTACTTTGTCTTTTACGTCTACTGTAATGTCATGTATCGTGAGTGGCGTAATGTCCAAGTTAGTTCTCTTTTTGGTTAGTATTGTTAGTTCTGTCTTTGGGACGTTCAAGTTTATTTTCCATCTCGCATAATATGGGAGAAGGATGTCGAGGTGATCTAGGAGTTTGATTTTTGCTGTCTGCGCGATTTTGGATTGCGAGTAAATTGCCGTGTCATCGGCGTAGAGCACTAAGGAAGTGTTAGGGGAGGAGGGGATGTCTGCTATATAGTAGTTGAATAGCTGTGGGGACAAAACAGTGCCCTGCGGGACGCCGGCTTTTAGCGGCCTCACAGACGAACTTGCCCTGTTTATGCGTACAGAGAGAGTACGCCCGGCAAGGTATGACTGGACCAATGCTGTCAGATACAGCGGGAAGCCAAGCTTCACATGCATCTTGTACAATAGTCCGTCATGCCACACCCTGTCGAACGCCCTCTCTATGTCCAGGAGAAGCAGCGCAGTGCTTTGACCTCGGTTAAAGCCCTGCACGGTGTCGTGTGCAATCTTCGCTGCAGGCATGGTAGTGCTATGCCTAGCCCTAAAGCCGAATTGCGCCATGGGCAGTACACCGAGTCCATCGGCTGCGCCGCTTATTCTGGACAAGAGTAGCTTCTCCGCCACCTTCGCCATGGTGGGGAGCAGGGAAATCGGTCTGTAAGAGCCGGTTTGCCTCGGATCTTTGCCTGGCTTATGGATCATCATGATCTCGGCATGTTTCCAAGAGGATGGGAAATGCTGTAGGCGAATGATGGCGTTTACAATGTGCATGAAATGTATGAGGGATTTCTTCGGAAGATTCCGAAGAGTTAAGTATGGCAAGGTATCATTCCCAGGAGCTTTATTTCGGGGCAGGCGGTTTAATATAGACCTAATCTCCCCCGGGGTGATAAGCAGTTTGCTTATCACCGGCGGCGGGATAGGGTATTTTCGCGTTTTCAATTTAGATGCTATATCAGTATCAAGCCATTTCTTAATTTTATGCATAGCTGATTCTGCTTTTTCTTTTACCATTTCCCAATTATCACCATTTATAATTATCGCAGTGTCATCAGCAAAGCAAAAGACAATGTCCTTACCCAATAATTTCAGCAGTCCATTAATATATATGATAAATAATAAAGGTGAAAGGACTGTCCCCTGTGGCACACCAAATTGAACTGAAATTGTATCGCTCTCCTGATCTGCAATTTTTGTACCCTGAATCCTGCCCCTCAAATAAGATTCAATTAGCCTGTTCGTGATACCACGAATTCCTATATTATCTAAACGGTTCAGAATGATTTGGTGTGACACAGTGTCGAAAGCTTTTCTCAAATCCAAGAAGATTCCAATAACCTTATATCCATAACCATTGATCGGTTTCACCTAATCCTTGGATGTGTATATATTCCTCCTGCCTCTCCTGCTGAAATCTATGAAGAGTTCTGTAGTTCACTGGAATATGTCCTGGACAATAACCCCCACAATGAGATCTTATTGTGTGGTGATTTTAACCTACCAAATGTAAATTGGGAGAGTGATGAATTTGGAGCAGTTCCTATATGTCCGAGTGGCTCAAGCCGGAATGCAGAGACTTTATTGGATTATGTGGCCTATTTAAATATGTATCAATTGAATTCACTTCCCAATTCGGCTGGTAATATCTTGGATTTGGTTTTTAGTACTAATCCAGGTGTAGAGCTAAATGTTTCAAACATCTCTATTACTAAATGTGATGTATATCACCCAGCATTAAACTTAAAAATTCCAATGCCTGAGCAATTACAGGAATTCCAATTTAGCTATACTTATAATGATTTTAAAAATTGCAACTACTTAGAAATTAACAATTACTTATCTTATTTTAATTGGGACTGCTTTACTGACAAAAATGATGTTAATACCAGTGTAACTAATTTGTATAATATTCTTAATGCATGTTTTGATTTGTATGTACCTAGGTCAGTTGCAAAAAACAGGAAATTTCCTCACTGGTTTACTGTTGAGTTAAGGTCACTAATTTTTGAAAAGAAACAGGCTCACAAAAACTTTAGAATTACAAATTCTCCTGAAGACTATTTAGTGTTCTCTGATTTGAGGAAATCATGTAAAAAATTATATGAGGACACTTACTTTTCATATATTTCAAATATTGAGGGGACCATATGTGAGGATGGTAAAGCATTTTGGGGTTTTGTAAACACAAAAAAAAAGAAAGACCTGTTTCCCTAGCTCAATGTTCTATGGTACTGCTTCTTCTAATAATCAACCAGATATTTTAGAGCTTTTTAAACTTTTTTTCCAATCTGTTTATTCTGTAGATCACTATACTCCGCAACCACTCACCTATTCAAAAAGATCAGTTGAGATTGGCTCTTTACAAGTAACCCCTTCTGATGTATTTGAGGCCATTTCCGATCTAAACAATAAATTAGGGGTGGGACCGGATGGTATTCCACCCTCTTTTATTAAAAATTGCCAGTATATCCTTTCATCCATTTTATGTGATATCTTCAATATTTCCCTTTCAACTGGAAAATATCCAGAAGCTTGGAAGGAGACTTATATTACCCCCATCCACAAAAGTGGTGATAAATCTAATGTTGAGAATTATAGGGGTATCTCAAAATTTTCTATCTTTGGAAAAATATTCGAACAAATTGTTCATCAAAAGATTTACCCATTGTTTAACAATATTTTTTCTACAGCCCAACATGGCTTTATTTCTGGGCGCTCTACAGTGACAAATCTGTTGGTGTATGAACAGCATCTGTTGGAGGCATTGGAGAGGAGGTCAGGTGGATGCTATTTACACCGACTTCTCCAAGGCCTTCGACAGAGTAAGTCATGAGCTTCTTTTAAACAAGCTTAACTGTATGGGAGTCCATGGGGTTTTGCTTGAATGGATTGGCAGTTACCTTCTCAATCGAACTCAAAGAGTTAAGATGGGGGGCCTTGAGTCTACCAGCATATTGGTCACATCTGGTGTTCCTCAAGGTTCACACCTCGCACCCACTCTATTTAACTGCTTCATAAATGACATCGAAGATTTTATGGAATCCAGTGAGTGTCTTCTTTATGCTGACGACTTAAAGATATTCAAAGTTGTTAATGGGCTAGAGTACTTTGCAGTCTGACCTAAATAATTTTACTCAATGGTGTGACAATAATCTCATGCAGCTTAATTTATCGAAATGTTCAGTAATTACATTCACTCGAAAAAAAGATTCTATAAGTCATACATATACTCTGGATGGCTCAGTACTAGCCCGTTCAGATCACATAAAGGATCTTGGAGTGATCCTTGATCAAGGACTCTACTTTGATTTGCATGTAAATCATATAACAAGCAGGGGTTTGAAACTTGTTGGTTTTGCTAGGAGGATACTAGCTGATTTTAGTAACATGTACTGCTTTAAGTCTGTATATTGTTCAGTCGTTCGATCTGTTCTAGAATATGCCTCTTCAGTCTGGTCACCAAGATATGACATTTACAAAGATAAAATTGAGAGAGTGCAAACTTGCTTTCTAAGGTTCACAGCTTTTAAGTGTAATATTCCTATGGATGCAATGATGGATTATATTAACTTGTCATCTTTATCAAGTAGGCGTGTTTACCTAGATTTGGTTCTTTTTTACAAAATAGTCAACTCATTAGTTGATGCTCCTGAACTTTTGGGCGCTGTGGGTATCTCTATACCACAGAGAGTGCTTAGGGGTCATCGCCTCTTTTATGAACCGTTTCATAGAACAAACTATGCCCATAACGCTCCATTATCCAGAATGAGTAGGGAAGTGAATTCCTTGCCAGGGAATATTGATGTCTTTGGACTGACCTTGCAGTCATATAAGCGTGTTGTTAAAGATTTTTGTGATGATTTGTGATTTATATATTTATTTATACTCTTGATATTTTTTGTTAGTTTTAATTCTAAATATTTTATGCCAAGTTCTGTTGTATGTAATCATAAGAAATGGAATGTGTACAATTTTTACTGCCGTTAATAAACCATTGATCCCTGATCCAATGATTTCATAATTTTTTCTGATACTCTCACAAGTCCATTCTCAGTACTCACATTAGCCCTGAAAGCAAATTGATTCTTGTGAAGTAGGTTGTTTTTTTCTAAAAAACATATTAATTTTTCCCTGAGACATTTTTCAACTATTTTGCCGAAGGAGCTAGTCAATGCGATTGGTCTATAGTTAGATAATAAATAAATAAATAAATAAATAAATAAATAGGCATTTATTTCCAACAGGCTTACCCAATTACAGGAAATACAAATTACAAAATATGGTTTGAATAAAAAATACAAAATTCCTAGATAAAACAAAAAGAAAGAAAGAACTATGAAAATATATCTCTTATGATTATAATGTATATCTGGAATCTACAACACTACTTATATTAATTTAGCCAATATACTATTTAAAGAGTTTACAAACATATCAGAATCGTTACACATTGTGTTAAATAAATTACATGCATGAAAAACTGGCGCTCTAGTCAACATGCTACTGGCAGGCCTCTCACAATAAAAGGTACGCGCATTTGACCAGGGAATAAGAAATTTTATTTGATTAAATAGCTCGATGCAATCTATTCTGTTATTAAGCAATTTATACAAAATTGATACAGTAAGTTTACGCCTTCGTGTTTCTAGGATAGCTATGTTAAATCTGGTTAGTAATAAACCTTGCTCAATTCCCCTTAGGGGATAGACACCGTCACATTTAAAAGCTAAATATTTAACAAACCTACGCTGCACAGACTCCAGATACCTTACGTCAATCTGATAAATAGGATGCCATATAACAGCTCCATACTCCAGTTTAAACCTTACAAAAGAACAAAACAGTAGCTTAAGGGTCTCAACGTCTCCAAAACCCCTGCAGTTCCTCAATATAAAACCCAGAGTTTTCGAAGCAGATTGTACTACATCATGTATATGTGACTTAAAAGTGAATTTATGGTCAAATGTAATGCCGAGGTCCTTCACTTCAAAACAGCGATTAATAACTTGGGAATTGATTTCATAATTGAATTGAATAAAGGATTTTTTCCTGCAGAAAGAAACCGCATTGCACTTAGAGACGTTAAGATCAAGGCGGTTATCACTACACCAGTCGCCAATCACAGCAAGATCCGCCTGCAACCGCAGACAATCAGCAACGGAGTCGATACGGCAATAGATCTTCAGATCATCAGAAAATAAAGGCGTATTACATCTCAGTTTGCTAGCTAGATCGTTAATAAAAATTAAAAATAGTAAAGGCCCCAAATTGGAGCCTTGCGGAACTCCGGAAGTGACCACATATTCCGAAGATCTAAAGCCATCGACCTCTACAAACTGCCGCCGCTCAGTCAAGTAAGACTTCAAAAACTCCACCAAACCCAAAGAAAAGCCAATCAAATCCAACATAAGCAGCAGAGTACTTATGCTAACCCGATCAAAGGCCTTCCGAAAATCAGTGTACAAAACATCAAGTTGACCTTGCCTATCTAAAACTGAACACACAAATCAATCAATCCTTTTATTTAGGAATCCCCTAATACAATGAATTGATCTACATAAAAATAACATGTAAAAAATAGTATACTCCTAATCTAGTTTTAGCTTAATTTTAATATATGAGTTTATCTATTTCAATAGGCATGCCTAATACTAATATATTTTTACTAAATAAATAAATACATTCATGATCTAGTTTAAAATTAAATACCAAATGAAAGGAAAAATTACAAAATATATACCTTCCCAAATTAAAACTATAACAATGGTATATAAAACAAAGAAAAAAAGTCAGCGGTGCAAGAGAAGAAAAAAGAAAAAAAAAGAAAGTCAGCGGTGCAAGAGGAGCACTGATGAAGTAGGTGGGTGGGTGTCATTGCTGTAAGAAATTTTTTAACTCCCTCTTAAATATATTGATGGAGGTTAAGTTCTTTATTTCTGAAGGTAGGTTATTGTAGTCGTCAAGACCCTTAAAAAACAGTGAGTTCATTGCCCTTCTGGAGTTAGTTCTTCTAATATAGAAATGTGACAAACATGCTAAGTTAGTATCACACGATCTTTTTTCCATAAATCCATGCTGAAATATGGAAATAGATGATTTAACTTCATAATAAATTTGCTTATAGATCCAAATCTCAAACAATTTCGAGAAATTGCAGAGTATAGAAATTGGCCTGTAATTTTTCAACTCGCATCTCTCCCCCTTTTTAAATATAGGTGTTATTCGTGCGGTTTTCCAGCAATTAGGAAAATGGCAGATGTAATAGAGATATTAAAGATATGGGCCAATGGCTTAGCTAACACATGTACAGGGTGGCTCGAATTCGTGTCTATGTATGGGGAACTCGAAAACCGTAAGAGATACAGTGTCGGTCAAATTAAGGCAAAATTGCACATTTAAGTGCCTAACAATATGCCGTTTAGAAAGTTTTAAAATTCCCAGTATTTGCGGAGATATCCGGAAAAAACCGAAATTTTGAAAAATCGTTTTATTTTTTTCCTGGGCTTATTTAAAAACGGATTTCAAATCTAATTGCACTTTTGCATTGCCACTTTTTCCGTTCTATCCAATGATGATATCGAGTTTGAAATCCGACGTTTCGTCTTCAAGGGATCATCATCAACTTTCTTTTTTAAATACGAACTTTAATTTTTTTTATCGTTTTTCAGATGGTATTGGCGTTATTAATATGAGTATGTGTTTTTATTTTTTTTTTTATTTTTATTTTTATTATTTTTTTATTATTTTTATTTTATATATTTTGCTTTGGCGTGGTTTTAAATAATTTACGGTAGGTACTTTTGAAATTTTCATATTCTATATAAATATTTTATTTGTTTTTTGCATTAAGTGGAAAATTGGAGCCCGTATTAAAAATTTAAAATAGTAAAATTATTTTTTACTAGAATATGGCCATGAACTATTACTCAAACAAGTTGCTTAGCGCATTTTATTTATAAGCAAAATTCTAATAGGTGTTTTTCCATCAAAGTTCCTATAGTATCTCTCCAGCCACGTTTCACTAAGCGCCAGGACATCGTAAAAATTTGTTGATACTGAGTTATATATATCTTGAGTTTTAGTGTTAGCTCCTGTAATGTTCTGATAATAAAAAATCAGTTCACTACTGCTGCAAGAGGGTGACTGCTTATTGGAAGCGATTCGGTCTGTAGTTGCCTCCTGAGACATTAAATTGTGATTGATATCCGTATTCATGCTGATTGTTTTTGAAGAACCGGTGATTGGCGCTGTTGCGCTGGCACTGTTGTCGCCCTGGACATTCGTTGAATTTCCTCTGATTCCGTGTAATTGCAGTTCTCCCAGTTCCGATGTCATCTCTCTGTCCACGAAAGGAATGTGAAAAGTTGCTAGTGTCTGTATTTTTAAACCTATATTCTGACGTAATAATACCTTCCGGCCAAACGGCAGGGTTTAAAGCGTCATTCAGCATATCAGCTTCAACTGCTACTCTAAATGAATTGTAGGTTCCCCAATTCTTTACAGGATTTACAACAAAACAGCGATTAGGAAAACTAGATTGTAGATATTCCTACAGATTTTCGTGAGTATATGTTGTAGCATATTTGGATGTAAAGAGCCACCTCATTTCTTTGGCTGCAACGTTACCAGCTTCTCTATTGGCTCCCACAATCTTGCGAGTCTGACTAGTATTTGTATTTGCAAGATTGGTAATATTAGTCATTATATTCTGCTGCTGAGCCTCTTCAATCGCCATAGAAACTTGCTGTTTTGTAATTGTGCCTTTGTTTTTGGATTCCATGGTTGGTTTTTCAGACTGAGTGTTTTCTAGTTCTGTTTTTCCTTATTTTTGCCTCGATGAGACCCTTTTTTTGGAGGAGGTTCACTGCTGGCCGGTATTATGTCTCTTGATTCAACCGTAGTCTTGCTGTTAGCTCGTGGAAGCATATCTGCGTCACCTTGTAGTTTGTCCAGTTGCATTTTAAGAGAAATAAATTCATTGCTAAATGAGTTATGGAAGGTCTCGATTTTACTGGTGTAATCTGCCTGAAAGTCTTTCATAATTTTCGTCAAGGATTCATCCATTTGCATCTCAATGCACTTGAGCTGCTCTTCCAAGTTTTTATTGAAATATCTAAGTGGATTCTTAACTTTGTGTATACACACACTGCAGGCAAATAATAATATTCTTTGCTTGCTCAAGCGTGTAACGTAGTATTCTGATGAAGACAGTTTTGAGCATGAAAGGCAGTGTGCATCCATGCAAAAATCACATATCATTTTGTATTTTATCTCATCCGCCGTCAGTGCATTATTACATTTTGAACAAGTCATTTTCCCTTCAATATTCAAAAAATAGAGTATATGGACACCTTTATTTTGTTTGTTTATTTTCAACCTCTGGAGATAAATAAATTCCTCAGATGCGCACTATCGCCAAGTGCACAAAAAAAAGAATAAAATAGATTCCAATTTAAATAATTTACACGTTCACACAAACTTAATTACCCTGGTCTTGACTATTATAGGAGTCCCGGTGATAACTATTTTCAGAAATAAGAACAGCACAGTTTAATCAAACTATTGACACCAAACATGACAATCTTAATGATCACGATGTAATGTATTATCTGTCCTCCATGGCTGAACTTGGATATGTATCATATGTAAACTCGGCTACTCGTTTGGAAACCCATACATGCTTAGATCACATATTTGTAAGTCAGAAGTTGAAACCAAAACATATAAAACTAAAATCATTTATTTTGGATACACATATTACTGACCATAATCCGACTATGCTTAATGTAAATATTGAAAAAACTAATGCTTTAAATAATAATCTAAATATAAACACTCCTGGTTCTGTTACCAGGACCAGGGTGGATCTAAATAAATTTAAACTATTGCTAAGTAGCCAGAGTTGGTCAGGTGTGGTTGACGTACATAATCCTGAAGTTGCAACAAAAAACTTTATTTTCTTATACCTTAAACTCCTAAAGGAATCTACTACTGTTTTTGATGTCATGGTTAACCATCGTAAGAAACTTAAAAAATGGATTACTTCTGGTCTTGTTACTTCAATTAGGCATAGAGATAAAATGAAAAGAAGATTGTTAAGAAATTATAGTGCAGTATTGGAAAGCGAATATAGAACATATCGTAATTGTCTTAATAAATTAATAAATAAGGCTGAAAATAATTACTATAAAAGTCAAATTGAAGTGAATAAAAATAACATAAAAAAAATTTATGAAATTATAAAAGATGCAACATATGAAAATTGTAACTTAAAAAATAATATTAACATACTGAATGATAATGGTGAGACTTTTGATTGTGATTTTGATATGGCTAATTATATTAATGATTATTTTATAAACGTTGGTGTAGAAATGGAGAAGCATATTGCGACACCTGATCAGGCATGCGCATTGGGGCCTGCCATACCAAACTCTATGTTTCTCTCTCCTCTAACTAAAAATGAATTAATCGAACATATTTCAATGCTGAAAAACAATAGTTCCCCTAGACATGATGGAATATCCTCTAAAATAATAAAATCAACGCATAATGAGATTGCTGATCCGATGCTGCACATAATTAATTTAATCTTTGAGACAGGTATTGTACCAAGTGATTTTAAAACATCAATTGTGATTCCGATCCATAAGTCTGGTGTTGTTGCTAGTGTCAAGAATTACAGACCAATCAGCCTAATAAGTAATTTTGCTAAGATATTTGAGAAGAGTTTTAAAGCTAGGTTGGGTGGGTTTTTAACGGTGAACTCTGTTCTTTCGCCAAATCAATATGGATTTATCGAAGGTTGTAGTACGGCCGATGCAATGTACGGTCTAGTTTCGGAGGTTGTTGGGAATTTGAATGTTGGTAATAGGTGCATGGGCTTTTTCATTGATTTGGCAAAGGCTTTTGACACTGTTCCTCATGACAGACTTATCAGAGTTATGGAACATAATGGAGTGAGGGGAACGGTGTTGCAGCTGGTGAAAAGCTATTTAAGTGACAGAAGTCAGAAAGTCAGAGCTAATGATACACTTAGTAGTGAACTCAAAATAAGAATTGGTATACCGCAGGGGACGGTATTGGGTCCCATCTTCTTTATTTTATATATAAATTCATTATTAAAATTGACTACAGGTGGTAAAGCTATTTCTTGTGCAGACGACACTGTTCTTATCTTTAGTGGTAGTGATTGGGATGAAGTAAAAAACAAGGCAGTGAGAGGACTAGCAATTATACAAAACTGGCTACAAACCTATAAATTAACCTTAAATTTAACAAAAACTAATTATGTAGCTTTCTCATTAACTGCCGCAAATAGACCTGCCTACACAAATATTTTAATTGATGGTCATGAAGTAAGTGAAGTTCCATATATCAAGTATCTTGGGATTATTTTGGATAAACATCTTAAGTGGGGGCCACACATTGATTACTTATCTAACAAATTACGAAGACTTATTCATAAATTCTATCTGTTGAGGGAGTTTTTAAGCAGGGCAATTATTGAGAATATTTATAAGTCTCTCGTTGAACAGCTATTACGATATGGTATCTTGATATGGGGTGGACTGTATATTAATTGTCTATACAAGTTGAACATAGTTCAGAAGTCTATACTTAAAATTATATACAAAAAACACCGATTATATCCATCCCACTTACTATTCTCTGAAAAAATATGTAACATTAGAACTTTATATATCTCCACTGTCTGTTCATATATTTATAAAAATAAAAATTTATGGAATGGTATAGACCATATTTATAACACTCGTAATAAGGCAGATGGAAATAAACAAATACCTGTTAACTATAACAACATTAATTTGAGGTTTATCAGCTACATAGGACCTAAAGTTTATAATATAATACCCCAGGTAATAAGAAACATAGGAAATAGAAATAAATTTAATAATGACTGTAAAAATTTTATTATTGAAAATTACAATGTTTTTCAATTTGTATTTGATTAGTTATAATTTTAAATTAATGAATAAAGATAATAATAAAATTCATGAATTAATTTGAGCTAGTTTAGTTCTTAGAAATATTTTGTTACATAAGTTAACTGACTTTTATGGCATATACAAGTGTTGCAACACTTAGGTGCCTTTATAAACTTTTAAATGTTAAACAATCTGTATATATTTAAGTATTTATCTTTTTTGTAATAAGATTTTGAAATAAATAAATAAAAAAAAAATATATACACTTCTTAGTTCTTTAGTTTTAAGGGTTGAAAAAAAAATACCAAGAGGCCACCAGAAATCCATGGCTTAATTCTCCTCTTTCTATTAGTTATCTTCTTCACAATAGTGGATTCCGCAATCATAGCTGTCAATCTATTCAAAAACACATTCGTACTTACATCTACATCATTCTCCCGCAGAACATCACCCCAATTCTCCATCACCATCCTTTCCGATAGTTTCTCATAATTTAGCGTTTTACATTGGTTTCTCTTATTTACTGAACCATTAGCAATATTTTCCAAAGGTATGTTGACCAAGATGAGGTAATGATCCGTGAGATCACTTTCCAATATAACAGAATTAATACAGCCGAACAAACCATTTGGACATTTTACAAAACAATGGTCCAGACATGCACCACCATTTTCAGATCTTCTAGTTATGTCATTTATTGTACTTCCATACCGATTCCCATGCATTATAGTAAGATAGTAATTTGTTAATTCTGACTCTGTAGACAACAAGTCAATATTCATGTCACCGACAAACACATAAACAGGGTCCTGTTCCATATTTATATTGCGAAGTATTCTTTCCCAATTTTCCAGATAGTTAACTGGTGTTAAAGCAAAACATCTGTATGTAGCCAAAATACTAATAGTTTTGCTGTTTTTGGTCAGCGTGACCTGAGCAACTTTTAAATTGTTATCCGACATAACCTGAAAATCAATATAATATTCTTGTTTGACGTAAACAAGGCATCCATCACATCTATTTAACGCACTTTCATTAAAAGCTACTATGTATCCAGGAATATTAAAATCACCTTTGCAGCAGTACAAATTATGGGTCTCTGACATCACAATGATATCAAATGATTTATCGAGTGATCCTAAAAAGACCAAAAACTGCTCAAAATTTTTGTAGATGCTCCTTATGTTTACATGTATTAAGTTCACATCACTAACACTGTTAACAAAACATTTTATTTGGGACAGATTATCACATGAGTATGCTCTTGAGATCTTATAGTTATCTAAAATATTGTTAAAGACTGCGAACGAAAATGTTAATTTCTTATGTAGTAAATTTATGTAAACTACATATTTCACTTAAGATCCTCCTCCCTTTTTATTTTAATAGGCCGATCATGGTCAGTTTTTTTCAAGTATATTTGACCATTCACACAGAAAGCTGACCGGTATCTTTTTTGCTTTTTCATGTCTCTTGTTTTTTTAAATAGGTCTCGCTTACTAAAAGGTAGGTCCTCATTAATATACAACTTTCTATCTGTCCCAACAAAACCACATTGTTTTATCATGAGCCCTTTCATTAACTTAATTGATTTAAGAACATCCCTTTTACTTTGTATGTTGTGTAACTTTACCATTATTGGTCCATCCTCGTTCTTGCCAATCCTGTAGCTCTCTGAAACATCCACTTCAGTTAATGGTAAAGTGTTAAATATCCTGTTTGCTATTTTACTTGTACTTAGTTCCGCTTGCTTTGGTACCCCTGAAACGATTATATTGTTTGCCCTTTCTGATACCTCCATACTCTCCAGTCTGTCCTCCATTGTATTGATTCTTTGTTTCAACTCCAAGTTCTCCTTCCTAAGGGTTCAAACTTCCACCAGAATCCTTTCAAAACTTTCTTTCTGATCCTCAAATGTGTCCGACATAAACTGTATGGATTTTCTAATATCACTCATATTGTCCCCCATTTTCTGCTCTACAGGTTTTAAAAATTGTTGAAAAGACTCCCTAATGATATCTCTCAGCTTCTTTTCATCCATATTGAGCAAATTTTCCGATTTTTCACTGATTTTTCAGCCTCGTTTAAGCATTGATGAGATAAGAAGTACGATTCCAACTTCAAACCCATGGTCACCAAACATGATGCCCGGTATTGATGGTCGGTTTTTTGAATTTAGCACTTTGTCTATGAACGATTTAAAAAAAATTGTCAACTCTCTGGAAAACAAATACAATAATGAGGATATATTGAATATCAAATTTCTTAAAAGCTCATTTCACGTATTGGGACATGTATTTTTAAAATTTGTTAATACTTCATTGGTAAAGGGCGAATTTCCAAATGAACTAAAAACTAGCTTAATAATATACCTAAAGTAGCTAACAGTGCTGATTGTTCCAACTATCGCCCAATTAATACATTACCTGCAGTTGAAAAAAATTTTTGGAACTTGCAGTATATAACCAACTTTATGCTTATTTTAACTCAAATAACTTATTGTATATTAATCAATTGGGGTTTAGGAGTAAACATTCTTGTGAATCAGCAATTCAGCTAACGGTCTCCACTTGGAATGAGCTTATTGATCAGGACTATTTTGTCTCAGCGGTTTTCCTAGATTTTCGTCGCGCATTCGAGACTATTGACCTTGACATTTTGTTACAAAAACTTAGATATTATGGCATCGGGGGTACAGTACTAAATTGGCTACAAGATTTTCTGACGGATAGATATCAGATAACTAAAAAAATATGCTCATCAGACCAAGATCTTTTCTGAGCCCGGCAAATAAAGTAAACATCTACAGAACTATTGTCAGGCCGACTTTAATGTATGGAGCCCCTGTATGGTCTTCTGTGGCGAGTACGCACAAAAAGGCACTGCAGGTTATGCAGAACCGGTACCTAAGAGCGGCCTTCTCGGCGAGCCGATATACTAGAGTCATGGACTTGCATTCATGGTCGAATCTTGACACGGTCGAGGAGTATATCGACAAGGTTTCCTGCAAGTTCTATGACTCTGGTATACGCGGTTCGCCACTAACGGCAAACATAGCCAATGTGCGCTACGACCCGCAGAATAAACCTAAGCATGGGCCCATACACAGGGCAACGTCTCTGTTTTACCAGAACCCAAGGCCACCTGAACAATAATAAACGCACATAGCGAGAATAAGATCAGAACAAAAGACAGGACACAGACATACTGACTGGCTGTCCTGCGCGCTCCGCTGGAAAGCGATCTTGGCGAAGCTCGCTTAATATTTGCTCCTTGATTGAATGGGCAATGCCCAATACGCAATTTCCAGCTACACATCCCTCACAATAGGGCATCTTGATGCCCCTTACGTGAAAGCCAAAGAAACGTGAAAGAGGTTTTTTCAAATTGTGTTTTTCCTCTGTTCTAACCGTCACACATTTAGCACTCAAAACAAGCCTGCATTACATCAGCCTTTCGGTAATACACATTGAACCAGGCTTAAAGGGTAGGTAACCCGGGGAAGCAAATTGCAGTGGTATAAACGGCACATAGATAGGTTTATAGGTAGGTTAGCTAGCCCTAGGCGTGTCAGCGATGCGCCCCTACAAATCACGTCTGACTAGATGTGAAAGGCGGCGCTAGCTGCGTGTAAACGCGACTTATAATTACCTTAGGAAGCCACCAAAACTGTAACTTTATGAAATAAATGATGTTGTTGTTGTTGTTGTTGTAGATAACTAAAGTCAATAATGCTAAATCAGGTAGAATGATAAATCAATTTGGGGTACCTCAGGGTAGTGTATTGGAGCCCTTATTGTTTGTTATATATTTGAATGATATAAGTCACTTTGTCAATCCGAATTTCTTAAATTTATTTGCTGATGATTCACTTATATCTTGCAGCGATAAAAATCTAAATGTAGCAATAAGAAAAACTCAGAGGGAATTAGAGAGAATTGAGCAATACCTAAATATTAATAAACTTAAACTAAATGTTGATAAGACTAAAGCTATGATCCTAACTACTAAGTACAAATATACTCAAATAAATACAGATAGATTAGATATATCCATATATGGTTCCAGAATTGAAATTGTTACGAACTTTAAGTATTTGTGGTTTTATATTGATAACTTATTGACTTATAAAGATCACTTTGAATACATTACCAAACTATTCTTCTTTTCTACAATAGCAATGAATCTCTCAATGAATTCCAGATTGCTTGTATATCAAACCATAATACAGCCTCATTTTCATTACTGTTCTAGCCTTCTTTACCTACTTGATAATAATTGTAAAGCATCGCTGCAAAAATTACAAAATCGTGGCATGAGAATTATACTTCGCTGTAATCGATACACCCCAATTTATTTAATGTTACAGTGCCTTGAATGGCGTTCAGTTAGGATCTCACTTAAGTATTACACAATGATTTTTATTTTTAAAATTTTACATAATCTCCTACCCTCTTATTTAAGACAAACCATTACCCAGGCCAATGAGGTCCATAGTCATTTTAATAGACATAGCACGCATATTTATATTAGAAAAACAAACCTCAAACGAACTATGAATTGCCTATTTTTTAGGTGTATTAATGAATATAATAAACTACCTACTACTGTAAAAGAAAGTAACAGTCTCGCTGCTTTTAAATGTGCACTAGCTGCTTGCTTGAAAGAATAATATTATCTATTGGTTCACAATTTCAATTTATTTCAACTTTTAGGATTCACATTTTGTACATAACTACTCTTAACCAGGTACGATACTATATATAAAGTTAGTTTGGTATATCCATAAAACTCAATAGTAGACACCTAGGTGCAGAAACACCCGTATGTGTCGGAACCTAAAAGCAGGCAAACTTATAATAATAATACTGTACAATATTTATATTTAAATATATACATATATTTTTTATCATGTATTTCTATATGTGACACACATCACCAAACACGCTTACAATCTTGATTATTCTTGATGACTAAATCACTCAAATAATACCGAAAATTTTTCCGTATTTCGATAAACATACTGATTACACTTTTTACTAAAAGTTTTTATATTCTTTATTGATTTTATATCCTTTGGAAGTAAATTAAATGATTTTGGGGCTAAGTAATCTATAAACTTTTTATTTGCAGTAGTTAAATTTTTAGGCAATTTAAGTTTTTTATCTGATTTAGTTCTTGTTTCAATAGTGTGATCTACATAGTTCAGTTTGGACTTACACCGATAGACAAAATTACATATACAATTAATATATAAAGTTCTAATACTGACAGTATCTTCCGAGAACAATAAGCTAGTTGGGAATCTTTTATTTTTTTTAAATATAATTTTAAGGATATATTTTTGTGTTATGTTCAACTTATTTAGTATTGTGCTATAAGTACCACCCCAAACAATTATCCCGTATCGTATTAATGACTCCACAAACGCTTTATAAACCATCACCAATGTTTTTTCATTTAGGAATTCTCTTAATATATAAAATTTATGTATGAGCCTACGTATTTTATTAGAAACATAGTCTATATGTTGTCCCCACTTCAAAAACTGGTCAATCAGCACACCAAGATATTTTGTGTGAGTTACCCCTGCAATTTTATCAATACCAATAATAATATCTGTGAAATTGGGTTATATTACATTACATTCTCTTTAACCGTTACAGGGTATTATTGTATTATATATATATTTTATTTTTTTCTTTGTATTAGGATTAAGTTATCATTGTATAATTAGGATGTACCTATTTGAAATGTATTATTAAACGTGAATTTTCCGTCGAAAATACAGGTTTCCACTCTAGTAGAACAGCTTGGGGGCTTGGGTGGTAGCGGGCCTCACAAAAAACGCAGATTACAGGGTCTAATGCCCTTTTTTTTGCAGTATTTACCCTTGTTTTCACTATTTCTACTTTGAGAATTGGAATGACCACCATCCATTTCCTAACCTCAAAATCATTATCACAGTACCTGCATTAGTACAGTCAAAATTGTAATGGCTTATTGCAGCCATTTATCACAATAAAACTTTGATAACTCATTATTGGAACACACACTTCATGAGTTAATAATAGAATATAATGAGCCTTCTAGTTCTGCTCGAAAAACTCGTCAACATAATAGAAAGCTCTCTGCAATAAAGAGCATTTTAAACTTTTACGGAAGGCTTTTAAGTCTCGAATATTTCTAATCCGCAGATCAACATGATTGTATATCTTGATGCCACTGTAAATCAAGGAATTCCTGACAAGGCTGGAATGGGCAAGGGAACATTGCCAATTTGACGTGTACCATATACCAGCTGAGGATTGGGAAATTGATATTTATTTTTATGAATTAGGCAAGCCATTTCCAGAATAAATAAAGATGGGAGGGTCAGAATAGAGTGCTTGATAAAAAGGGGCTTACATTGGGTTCTTGGATGCGCATTACAGAGATTTCTAACAGCTGTCTTCTGCAGAACGAAGACAGATTGAAAAAGATTTCGAGAGCAAGCTCCCCAGAAGGGCAAGGCATATCTGAGATGTGACTCAATAAGGGCATAATACACGTTACGCGCAACTTCTCCACCAAGCTCTCGAAAGGTAGCCCGAACAGAAAAACAACCAGATGCCAATCTCTTATTCAACTTAATGATATGAGTATAGAACTTTAAGTCTTCGTCAATACACAAACCCAGAAACTTAGAAGAGTTCACAGCCTGGATGGCCTTGTCACCAAATATAAGGCCATCAATAGGACAGTTGAAGCCGATGAGGTTAGTTTTAGACATGTTCAAGCAGAGGCGATTGGCGTCACACCACTGCTTAATCCTTCCGAGATCCAACCCAATATCCCGCAGCAGCCGCCCCGGATCCTTGTCGCGCCACAGTACGGTAGTGTCATCTGCAAACAGCGTAAAGCGCCCAGCAATTTCAAGCATAGTCAAATCATTCACATATAATAAAAAAAAGGATTGACCCCAATACAGAACCCTGGGGCACGCCGCATGAAGTACGCTGTCTGCTAGATGACACACCATCTATGTGGACAGACTGCTCCCGGCCACACAGGTAGCTCTCGAACCACCGAAGTGCCGCGCCTCGAATCCCGTAAGCAAACAGTTTCCGCAGCAGCACCTCGTGACTCACACAGTCAAAGGCCTTTGACAAGTCACAAAACACTGCCGCAGTCGCCATTCGCCCATTTATACCCTGGAAAACCCCCGACAGAAACTAAATCCATACTGATTTTCGGTAAGAATATCATGATTATTCAGGAAGGATAAGAGACGATCCTTCACTAGGCGCTCAACAAGCTTAGAGAGAGTAGACAGCAAAGAAATCGGCCTATAATTTGAGGGAATCAATTGATCACCGCCCTTGTAAAGAGGTATTACTTTAGATAATTTAAAGCAACATGGAAAGGAACCAGACACAAAAGAGATATTAACAACGTGTGATAGAGCAGCAATGGCCCTATCAGGTAGACTTTCCAGTACCCTGATAGATATTCCATCGTCAGTCGCCGCTTTTTTGTTTTTCATAGAACTTATGGTTTTTCTGATTTCACCGGCACTAGTTGGGATAATAGTATATTATTTTATATGGAGGAAAAGTGATACTTTTCATGGCGCGCTCGTGTTAAACAGCCGAACGGAGTGAGGCTGGTAATAGATAGCAAGCCATGAAAAGTCACTTTTCCTCCACATAAAATATGCTGTTTTTTCTTCAAATGTCGACAAATTAATGCAAAAACATCTCTTTTTAATAGTAATAATATCTAATTATTACTAAAGATAAATGGGTTCGCAAGGCGGCTTAGACCACGGTCGTAGGTGGCCTTGCTTAGACCGGTGTCG
>MU188886.1:12014-32331 GCA_016904865.1 Pissodes strobi
GGACGGAATGTGTAAACCGACGTGACATTATAACCCGTGCGCATTGAGGAGCAAGCTAATACAGGACGGCCGCGATTGCAACGACTCAAATGGCGTTTCTAAAAAGCAAGCCGCTAGGGAGGTATTAGATTTTCATTATATTATATTCGCAGTGTATTTGGATCCATAGCACAGCTTATTTTTAATAGACGGTTGATTTTAAAATGAATTTTCGCTTCAAAATCCACGACAAATTCGACCGAAGCCACGGCTATCGTCCTAAAAAAAGTCCGGAAATTTCGGATTTTTATTCAATTTTGCCATTTAAAATCGTTTTTAAACGGATTTTAGACGATAAAAAAGCATATTTTAAATTAAACAAACTGTCAAAAGTATTATTCAGATGCCCATACGTTTAAAACAATATTGACTCATGGCCCTTTTCTAAAACTTGCAATATTTGGTTTTTGACTTTCCCAAATCAAAGGATGACGCCCCAAGATGACTAGCTGGGAGTGAATAAGCTGTGTTCATAGGTTGATGTTATTCCTGGTGGCATTAGATTTTCGTGTCGAATTTGTGCAGTTAAATTAATCCACACCGATTGAATCTGCCAGTAAGTATTATTAAAGAATCCGAACTAATATTATAAATGCAAATAACTAATATTAAAAATGCGAATGTGTTTGTTTCTTTCTTACGCTTTCGCGCATAAACTAATCAACCGATCATCATGAAATTTTGTACAGATATTTTCAAGAATATAGTAAAGGACATAGGACAGCTTTTTTCCTGATTTTGGGCGTGATTTGGGTTAGTTTTGGATAGTTTTCGTTCGTTGCGCCCCTGTAGCGAGCGAACCGAGCGGCAAGCTATGCGTGAAGTGTAATATTATCAAGAGTCTAAGGATAGGGCCAAATTTTCCTTGTGATACCGTGCATGCGTAATATGGCCGAAATATCGGAATTACATGTGTTTACGTTCTAGCGAAATTTTTTCAACGCCTTGGTGGTGTAGTGGGTAGAGGATTTGCCTGTCATTTCTGCGCTGCGGGTTCGACTCCCGTCAGTCGCGACAGATGTTTTGTTTACCTTTTTTTAAGGTTATGTTTGTTTTTATTAATTTACTTTTTTTTCTTAATTTTGTGTTGGTTTGGGTTAGCCTGTGGTTAGCTCTTATTGATTGCGCCCCCGTAGCGAGCGAAGCGAGCAGAGGTCCACGCAAAGCCATAATATTACCCATTATTCTTGTTACCCCATTGCGCATGCACGGTATCGCATTGAAAATTTGGCCCTATCCCTAGACGCTTGTTAATATTAGACGTTCTAATGCAAACGTTACAAATGTAAACATTAAACAACGCACGTCAGGCGGTATCTGTGACGGGAATGTGTTTTGCAGGCTGTCTGTAAACGTTAGTGTAAAACGTTTCTTTCTAACGCCAGAATATAGGCAACCAATTCCAAATAACTGGTTGCCTATGTTCAGGCGTCACGCGGCCTAAGGTGGCATTAGATTTTCATGTCGATGATGTCGATATAGGATATGTTTACACATCAGTGTCTCGAGTACAAGCAGACTCGCTGATTTTTTTTTCTACAAATCATATCTTTCAAAACAGGACTAAACCATTTAGGAAAAGATGAGGTTTTGATACGCTTTCTGGTTACAATCAATGATGAGCACCTCTGAATATCGGAATGAAACGTCTCAGCCGCGATACACTCTCTGCCATACAGTCATTCCAGTTGACAGATGCGAAAATAAATATTTATGGGGGTATAATCCGCGCACTTAAAATCATAATAAATTTCGTCAAAAGATAAAGACTTACCTAGAAGTCCTACATCAAAACAGTAAGCTATGTGGTGCACATTATTTGGCAAAATATTGTCTACAGCGGATATCACAGAAACGCCCAACATCCAAGAATACATGTCTGTTATTTGGAACCATGTTGATTTGAGACATATTCATGTAAGAATCCACCTTCAGCCAAGGTACGAGCAGGAGAATCATCGGCGCACTCCACTGCGATGCCACCTTCCTCAATTGACCAACGAGCGCCTGGCAGAGTAAAGGTGCGTACAGACCTGACGCGACCTGTCTGCTGTCGGTTTTTCGAGTTTTCGACGGCAGATCAAAGAAAGGGCGAGGCGCAGTGTGGACGGGTAGTAGTAGGAGCGTAGCAATCGCGCGAGAATCAGTGAAGGTGTGCAATAAAACTTAATCGCGTGGCGCGCGCGTCTCTCTACATGGCCACAGCAGGCGCGCGAGAAAACCGTGCGCGTCGCGTTCGCGTAACAGGCGCGCGGTCGGCGCGCCGCGTCCGTGTCGCGCGCGCGTCTCGTCAGGTCTGTACGCACCTTAAAGTCCCCAAAAATAAAGAAATGAGAATTAGGATATCGCTCACTAATGTCAATCACCGACAAAGTGTGTTGTTGATTTTTGGACGTATGACATCGATGGTAGCAACATCGAACATCGGTAGTGTTTGGATACATCGATAATTATCGCCCATCTCTAGAGCATAATAAATATAGAAATAAACAGTGTTGCTGTTATTATTACAATTGTACTACATTCAGTATAGTAGAATTGCATTTAGTACGCTAGTAAACCTTTGATGTTTTTAGTTTCAGGTTTATATATTGATATTATTGATATGTATCTTACGCGGCGGTATGATGGTAAATCAAAAATCTCGGCAAATGGGACGGAAATGTGCAAGCGGCTGTGAGATCATAACCACAGCTTACCAAACAATTAAGCTGTGTCATAACCATGCGCAGTGATTTTACGAGGGCTGCTCAAATATTTGTGCATGTCGGTATAAGATATGTTTATACATCAGTGTCTCTAGTACTAGCATACTCGCTCATTTTTTATCTTCAGAAACTGCAAACTTAAAAGCAAGTGTAAAATTGAAAATAAGTACAGTTGTGTTCTTAAAAAAGTAATACAGCTATTTTTGCCTACTGTAAATCCGTATTTGGAAATTTTCAAAATATGGCTGACGATTTCAAAATATGACTTTGACAGTTTGGTTTGGTATAATATCATTTGTCAGACCCTAAACATTATTCTAATAATACCAAGACTTAATAATATTCAAATGGCTCAAATAATTGTGTATTGACAAGATGTTTTGCATGTAAGAGACATTGCACATATAACTAACGTAGATAAAATGACAATGCAAAAAATCAAACATAGATGGGAAACCGAAGGGACAGTGGAAAGGAGAAAGTCACCCGGAAGAAGAAAAACTAAGTCACAAGCAGAAGACAATACATTAATAGAATATTTGGAAGACAACCCTTTTTAGGTAGCACGGAATGCAATGGAACAAACCAATTTTCCGGCTTATAGATCACTCAAAATCAGGCCTGTAGGCGAATAAAATACCCACGATTAAAAAACTTTGTCGCAACCCGGAAAATGCTTTTACGAATCGAGAATAAACAGGGAAGAGTTATTTTTCCCTGAATAATATTTTACAAGAAAACTGGGACACGGTAATATTTACCGATGAAAAAGTCTTTCAATTGTTTCAACGGTCATATCAGAGTCTACAGACCCCACAGAAACAGATTTGAAGAAAAATACATCAGTCATTCTGAAAGGTCAGGGCGGTTTTCAGTGAATGTTTGGGCATGGTTGACCATAAAGGTCTTGGAATGCATTGGATTATAGACGAGAGGTTTACTGCGATTTCTTATAGAAATGTTTTAGAAGATATAATGTTACCTAGTGTTTCTGAACATTTTCCCGAACGCAATTTTATATTCCAACAGGACAGCTGTCCGGTCCATAGCGCAACTATAATAAGGGAGTGGTTTGTTGAAAATAATATATAAACTATGTATAGAAGAAATCTGGGATGAATTGCGCAACGATCCTCATTTAATCAGAAAATTGTATAATTCAATACCCATACGGCTAAATGAGGTTCTAGAAAGAAATTAAGCTATGACCAAGTATTAGGACAAAAAGAACAGTCATTATTATCAATTCCATTATTTTGTTATGGTTTAAGCTATGCTACACTTTTCGGATTTAATCCCAATACTTGCTAAAATTTTGTTACTGCTTATATAAATATTTTGTTTGAAAATTTAGGTGTAAGGTTGTTTTCATATTAAACTAATATCTCTATGTGTGGCTGGTATGACTTTCTTTGGAAATGAACATAGTTAAAATCGTGTATGACTTTTTTATGAACAATACTGTACATCCCATTCCTACTATTTGTCTATCGGTAAAAAGAGACGTCTCAAATGTTTATTTTATAACATATTAACAGATGACACGATGACTTCGTGTATTTTGTTTTGCAATTTGTTAATAATATAGTAAATATAGAACAAACGTTACACATGATTCAAGTCTGACAAGTTACGCGCATTTTTTCGTAAATCTGCTGTCAAAGTTAGTACAATAGCAGAATAGCGGACGGCAACACTGGAAATTAAATGGAAATAAAAAATTTGGTTATGTTATATGGTATATGGCGCGTTGTTTTTAATGAGTGCAGAGTGCAGTGCCCTGCACGCTGGTCGTGCGAAAATCGGATGTTAGTAGTGCTATTTTCATTTCCAGCAATTTAATTTAATACAAAATGGCTAATATAAATCTTGATAAAGAAGCATTTCATAGACGGTTAAAAAAATTGTACGCCGCTTGGAAAGAACCTGAAGCAGAAAATGGCTTTTCCAAAATGGATGCTTTAGTAGCCGCTGTAGGCAAGGACGATGAAATTGTTTACAGCAAAACCGGTGCATTGCACACTTGGCTCGTGGGATATGAATTAACAGATACAATTATGGTGCTAACTGAAAACAAAGTGCACTTTTTAGCAAGCAAAAAAAAGATTGATTTTCTAAGACAGGGGGAAATTAAAGATGATACTCAGATTCAACTCAATTTGCTGGTTAGGGATAAAGATAAAGACAACGAAAACTTCAAGACCTTTGTAGCAGCGATAAAAGAGAGCAAAAATGGAAAAGTAGTTGGTCACTTTCCAAAAGATAACTATCCAGGTGCATTCATGGAGGGGTGGAGATCTGCTTTAAAGAAAGAACATTTTGAAATGTTTGATGCTAGTGCCCCTATTGCATATGTTATGGCGCCTAAAGAAGATTCAGAAATTGTGACTATTAAGAAAGCATCTCTTGTTACAGTTGATGTATTTACAAAATATTTAAAAGATCAAATTATGGAAATTATTGATTCTGAAAAAAAGGTTAAGCATGTTAAACTTGCTGAAGGGGTTGAATCTGCAATACAGGACAAGAAGTATGTTTCAGGAGTAGATGTAAACCAGGTTGATATGTGTTATCCTGCAATTATTCAGTCGGGTGGAAATTACAGTCTTAAATTTAGTGCAGTAAGTGATAAAAATAATCTTCATTTTGGATCTATTATATGTTCATTTGGGGCAAGGTATAAGCTTTATTGTTCAAATATTGTGAGAACACTGCTTGTCAATCCTTCAGAAGAAATACAAGAAAACTATAATTTTCTATTACAACTTGAAGAAGAATTATTGAAAAAGTTGGAAGCTGGGGTTAAATTTTCAGAAGCTTATGAAACTGGTATGCAATTTGCCAAAAAAGAAAAACCCAAATTAGTAGAACATTTAACAAAGAATTTTGGTTTTGTAATGGGCATTGAGTTTAAAGAAAGTTCATTGATGATTGGGCCAAAAACAAATGCTGTTCTGAAAAAAGGGATGGTCTTTAATTTAAATATTGGTTTAAGTAACTTAACCAATAAAGAAGCTTCTGATAAGGAAGGTAAAACATATGCTCTCTTTATAGGAGATACAGTATTAGTAAACGAAGGGCAACCTGCCTCTGTTTTGACAAACAACAAGAAAAAAATTAAAAATATAGGTATCTTTCTCAAGGATGATTCTGAAGAGGAAGAAAATGATGAAGAGAAAGAGAATACTCCTAAACCTGAGGTATTAGGAGGTAGAGCCAGGAGAACAGCCGTGTTGGAATCTAAATTGAGAACAGAACATACATCTGAAGAAAAAAGAAAAGAACATCAACGAGAATTAGCTTTACAGCTTAATGAAAAAGCTAAGGAACGTCTTGCTAAACAGAGTGGATCAAAAGGTGTTGAAAAAGTTAGAAAAAATACTATATCATATAAAAATGTTAACCAGATGCCTAGGGTTCCTGAAATTAAGGAAATGAAAATATATGTTGACCAAAAATACGAAACTGTTATATTGCCAATTTATGGAGTACCTGTTCCTTTTCACATTTCGACCATAAAGAATATTTCCCAGTCTGTTGAAGGAGACTACACATATTTACGTATAAACTTTTTCCATCCTGGATCGGCTATGGGAAAAGATGGTGAGCATACCGAACCTTATGTTTGTCCTCTCTCTTTCCAGGTTTTGTGACATCTCTATTTCACTAGAAAGGGGATGACATAATAGAGTAGTGTCAGTTAAAACAATTTTTGCATGAACCACATATTTCAGTTGAAAAAAACTCAGGTCTGGTGACAGATAGGTTGCATCGATTTTGCAAATGTTTTCGTTTTTTCACTAGAAAAGGAGTGTTCTATAGGGTAACCACATTTGAGCTGAAAAAATGTCCCCAAAGTTTGAGCTTATTTCTTTATATATTTATTCATTAACATAATCCACATTTACAAGTTATACACATACTATTCTAAAACAAGTCTCTTAATGCTAGTTTTAAACATAAACTTAGAGACACCAAAAAACAGTAATTGATTATAAGTATTTACAGTTAAGGACATTCTATTTACTGGATTAAACATAAAATACAGTGTTCTGCATTGTGGTGAATGTAACAGAGATGCATTACGCATTCTATAATCAGGAACATGTAAACCTAAAGCTGAAAGACATTCAGGACTGCAAATGTAATTATTTAATATGTTGAAAATAAAATAAACATCATATACTCCCTTCTACGCTTAAGTGAGTGTAAAGCTAAATAGGACAATGTTGCATCGACTGCCAGATAAATTCCTTTACAATCAAGTTTATATTTTTCAAATGAGGCAATTTTTTTCTGTATATTTTCAAGATGTTCTATATAATTAAAATAAGAAGACCCAATCATGTTCGAAAATTCTGGTATTAATCTTACATAATTTATGTAAAGAATTTTAAGAGCATTAATATTAGTGATTGGCAGATTTTGCTTAACAATTCCCAGCATTCTATTAGCACCACCAATAATTTTTTGATAATGTTCAGTAAATGTCAATTTAATATCAAAATAGACACCCAAATCCTTAACAACATTTATTTCTTTCAAAAGGATGTCATTCAGGCTATAAGCTAATGGAAATTTAGTTCTTAACCTACAAAAATTATGGAAAACACTTCTCACTGTTTAACTTCATTTCATTCCTGGTGTACCATCTGGATATTTGAATAACATCATCCTGGAGATTGTTTATATCCAAAGTTGAGCTTAGTTTAAGGTATTCATTTCAATTTACTACCTATGTCATTTATAAAAATATTAAAAAGCAGTGTACCAAGATGAGAGCCCTGTGTCACACCAGAAGTAGCACAAAATTCACTTGACAAAAAGTTGTCTACCTTGAGTTGTTGATATTGGTCTGTAAGATACAATTTCATCCATTTTAATAAAGACTCCGAAATACCATAAACTGACAATTTGTGTAATAAAAGTGAATGGCTAACTTTGTCATTTGCTTTACTAAGGTCCATGTAAATAGCATGAACCTCAGCTCCTGCAACCATTGCACCAGAGATGTAATTGGTGTATAAAAACAGGTTTGTATCTACAGACTACAGAAATAATTATAGGCCGATTTCTCTTATTTCCATATTTTCCAAGGTGTTCGAGTTTATTCTCTCAAGACAGCTGGGAGAATACTTTGAGTCAAGGGGATTCCTGATAGACGAGCAATTTGGGTTCAGACGTGGCAGATCAACAGTCATGGCAATAAATAGGGTATGTGAGGGCATAGCCGAGGGCTTTGAGAGGGGTGAACATGTGAGTTCAACCTTTTGTGATCTCTCCAAGGCCTTTGACTGTGTGTCGCACAATATCCTTATTGAAAAACTTCATTTTTATGGTGTATCTCCACTTGGATGTCAGTTGATTCGGAGTTACCTTGGGGACCGAAGACAGGTTACATGTTTTCAGGGGGAGGTTTCAGAGCAGCGGACAATGGCACATGGGGTTCCTCAGGGTTCTATCATGGGCCCACTACTATTCCTGATATATGTCAATGAAGGCACTACCGCCCTGCCCCATGGCTCTCTAACCTTATATGCTGATAATACTACTTTTTTAATATGTGCAAGAGGTTCAAATTGTTTGGTTGAGCGGGGGAATGAGAGCATGAATACTTTGAATGACTGGTTCACAGCAAATAAACTAAATCTCAACAGAAATAAAACTAAAAACATTATTTTTTTACTAAGGCCTCATGATGTTACATATTCTGGCAATGAAGTGAATTTTCTAGGTGTCACACTTGATCCTAACTGTCTTTTGAGAGTCATGTAAGCATTTTATCAAAACGAATTTGCTCATCCATATTTGTTCTGAGGAGTTTGGTTGGGATGGTCGATGATGTTGGATAGCATATAATGGTTTGGTCCACTCAATGTTTACTTGCCTGGGGACATTCAGCCCATGCAGCAAGAATATTTGGCCTGCAGAGGAGGGCTCCTAGCCCATATAGGGTACAGAGAGAATGTTCAGCCCTATTTTAGGAGCTTTCAGATCCTCACATTGCCATCCCAATTTATCTTCGAGTGCCTCAAGTATGCCTATCTCAATGCAGGCGCTTACGGACGTATTTCAGAAAATCACCACCAATTCACTAGAGCAAGAAATAACCTTAGAATTGAGTTTCTTAGGCTTAACAAGTCCTGCAGTGCTACCTTGTATCTTGCGCCACTCTTTCAATAAATTGCCGACTGGTGTCAGAGAATTGTCAGAAAAACATTTCAAATCTGCAGTCAGAGACTATCTCTTAAAAAACGCCTTTTATGATATGAAGGATTTGTTAAACAGTGTTATTAATGAGACTGATTTTAACCAGATCCATTTTAATTGATGTAAAGACACTTTTAATTGTTGTTATTTGTCTTTTTAGGTTGGGTATTTTATTTTAATGTGTACAGTTGCTATTTCTTTGTGACATTTGTGTAAGGATTATAACCAATGTAATTATAATTATAAATATAGGCTTAATTTTTTTAAAATGTGTACCTTATGACTGATGATTGTTATATACATTGTATAATCATGATGAAATAAATAAAATAAATAAATAAAGACCGTCATGAAATGAATCCATGCTGCTGATATATCAAAAACTTCAAAGACACGAGAGCTTTAGCTCAACTCTCGAACATCAGCCTTATCCCCAGATTTAAAAATAGGCCTTACATAGGTTTTTTTTTTCCATATGAGTTGAAATTCTCCCAACTGCAAGGACTGGTTAAAGGTTAAATAAAGAGAAGCAGAGCAGTATTTAAAACAGAGGTGGGGCACCATCTGGGCTTACTGGTTTGGTTGTGTCACCTTCATTCAACAGCTTTTCAATTTTGGTGCGAGTAAAGTACAAATGTGAGTATTGATCATAGATGGGTGAAGTGAAAGATATATTAACAAAATCAGAAGAGGTATCGGTGCAAAATATGTCGCAAACAGATTAGAAATAGTCACACCATCATCAGCCAATAAGTCATCCAATTTCATCATATTTGGATAATCACCGCTCTCACTTTTAGACTTGATAAAACTCCAAAAGTAGAACTTAGGGTTTTCAGTAATATGAATTCTTGAACCTAAATTGACTCCACGACTACTTTTTCAGATCTAAGGTGAAAATAATGAAATTGTATCGTAAAAATAGAAAATAATGAAATTTTTGATGAGGGCTTGGCACAGTGTTGCCAAAAGTTGCACATTTTCTTATTGGGAATAACAAGTAATTACTTATCGAATTTAAAGGAAGGCATTGTTTCCTATTTAAGTATGTCTAATATGGCACACATGGCCCTTCACCAAACAAAACTAACCCAAGGCATGCCCACAATGAAAGAAAAAAATAAAAATTTGTCAGTCGAAAATGCAAATATTTTTTGTTTTTTTTTTCTTCATTTTGGGCATGCCTTGGAGTTCTTTTCTATGGTTGCGCCTCCAGAGCGACCAGAGGGCCATGTATGAAGTGAAATATTTGACGAATATATATATGCAATGAATGTAAATGCACATTGATTTTTACGAATGTATTACTAATTAATTCATAAAATCAGTGTGCTTTTGCATTCATTGACATATAAAAGAATGACTAATTGCATACCATTTTTTCTAATGAATGTTGCTATCAAAACTACAGTAAACGTCTGGAAACAGTGTACCTTTTTAAAAATAACTGTTTTGGCTATTGTGACATTTGGCAGTAAAAAGGAGGATATTTACAAGTAAAATTTAACATTGTTTAATGAGGCTATAAGTCACTAGGACCAGGACAAAATGTAGGCGTCTAGTTCTATCTCCCTGTTAATATTTTCACCTGAGAATTGATTTTCAGTTATGTATTGTCTATATTTCTAGTGCTCTTGTGAAGTGGTGCTGAAAATTTGTGGCAAGCCAAAACTCGAATTTTAGGGACATGTTTTCAGCTCAAATGTGGCGGATCCTCTAATTGTTTTGCCTTAAACTACTCTATAGGATACCCCTTTCTAGTGAAAAAAAGAAAATTTCCAAACTCGACGCAACCCATCTATCACCAGACCCAAAAGCTTTATTAAGTTCCAGAATGCAGGTGAAATTGCCATGTTCTGATTAGATGTAAGGTGTAAGCATTTTTCTGATTATATAAAGAAGTAAGGGGGTACCTTAGACTATATAATAAAGATATACTCCGCGTTTAATTCATAATTATGCTGCCGCCCTGGCCCCAACAATGTCTACCCCCCTAACCCCCCAGTAAAACAAAACATAAACAAATGAATGAAACTAAAGAAGTGTGGATAAACTCAAACTCAAAAAGCTTTTATTCGTCCAAAGATCGTACAATCTTGCTGACAAAGCAGGGAAAATAACAATTTTAAAAATAATATACATACATATACACTTAGTCTACCAGTCAAAGAGCAAAATACAATAAAATGAACAAACAAAACAAAGATACATATGCGTCAATAAAATGAAAATTACACAACAAAAATCTAAGTAAATGACCATACATATCACAGTCAATGTAAGTAAAATTTAAAAATTTCAGGCACCCAAGTATCAAAAATTATCCTCAAAATATTCTTGGACATCATAATAAGCTCTCGCTACAAGCAACCTTTTAACTTCCCTCTTAAATATCTTACCATCATAAATCTCTCTTACCCGAGCAGGCAAATGATTGAACAGGATAGCTTCTGCGGGCGACAAGCACCTCCCACTGTAGCTCGCGGCCGGCGAATCGCGCGGTCACGTGCTTGGCTGCTAGGAATTCGCCCGTAGACCCGTTTTAATGATGGGGCCAGTGGAATAGCAAAATAACTACCTCTTTTCCAACTCTATACTGTAAGGGGGGTACTAACTTGTTTTAAGCACACACCTTTACTATTTTATGTTATCAGGATAATTGTTCATTCTCCAGCAGCATTCTTAAGTAGACGGCTTAAAAATAAATCTGACAACATTGCCTTTTTTGAGAAAATAACATATTGACTATTGTGACAAATGATAGTTGATATTTACAATATGAAATGGTATTTCATTTAATAGGGCTATCAGTCGCATTGAGTTAGGACTGGAATGAAACGGAGATCTCTTATTCAATGCAAATGTCCCCTAGTTAATATTGATTTTCAAGTTTGCTTTGCTTTCTTTACTAGTGCTTTGGTGAAGTGAATTAAATTTGTATTAAATCTAAGGGTTTTTGTTATATTTTTTCAGTTCAGTTTCCAATTTGGTCCATCCAAACATTTTTTTGGCTTAAAGTAATCTGTAAGCGAGACATCGGAGATACCCCGGTGCCGCAAAATCTCTTTTCTGTGAATTAAGTGGTATATTGAGGTTTTAAAAATATTTACTCTTTACATTTCTTGAACTCAAACTTTATAGTGTGTTTTCCAAATTGATTCATTTCAAGCAATAAAGCTATAGGACATTCTGCCTAGTGAATATTTGAAGAAGCTATTGCTGGATATCATGATGTTGCAGAGAGGTAGGTGTAAAATATTTTGGCTGTTTTGCTTTAAATTCGAAGTTTTTGAGAAATAATTTTCGTAATGCTCACATTTAATAATAGTAAGTATTTCGTTTTATAGGTGTCATGATATTGAATTTAATTAAAAAAATTTAAAAACCTTTAAACTTGGGTTTGAAGGTTATAAGAATGTTGGAATGAAATTATAAGCAATTTGTATGTGCTGGTTGCAATGGTAAGTTTGTATTTAATATATAAATGTATGTTTAAGGTGGTGAGTAAACAAACATAGTGCTTAGATCATAACACTATAAAATTAATGCCTATGACTTTTACTTAAAATGTTACATCTGTTTTCTGAAAATTTTCAATATGTTAAAAATATAGTTGAAATTGGAATGAACATAATTGGAAAGAAATATATGTCAATTCATAGTACCTACCTACCTTTCAAATAAACAAAAAATGGCATATCATGTGAAAAAATAATAGAAAATACTTGCTGAGATAAAAAAAATATTTTTTAAGATGTTGTTCAATATCTTGGAATTTAAGTATAAATAAAGTAGTAAATAAATAATAAATTACTGTCGTTATATAGGTACATCTGAAAATGGAGCCTTCATTTTTCAGTTTATGTCCATAATACAATTTAGAAATTTTTTATTCCAGGTAAAGCAGTCCCAGAAACCCAATGCGAAATCCCTCAATGTATGATGCGTCATAGCCAAGCAGTAGCTAATAGCGGCCAAAAGTGAAGGTTGTAGCCATGTGGCTTGTGGCTGCAGTGTCAAATTATTTATGCTTCTCTAAATAAATTAACTTTCTTTATAATTAAAATATATGTTTTTCAGTAAATGTATTACTTGGTCAACTAGAAAGGTATAGGCTGTAGATCACATGCTGGTGCTAGATAGAATAGGTTAAAAATTGGCTTTCATCAATTTTTAAAGTCTTTTTAACATTTATAATTAAGTCTTTGTACATACTTGATATTTCTTGGTACTGTTATCAGTTTATAGTTTATGCAGTGATATTTGTAGTAAAAAGAACTAAATCGTAAAGTTTATGTAGGTACTTAATATTGTCAGTTTTAATTCGAGGTAAAACAGGTACATGTAAATATACTTGTACATCATTTATTTATAACAAAACAAGTCAGACATAATAAGCTCAAACTGAAACATGACTTTAATGTCATAATCAAAATCCATTGTCATCGCTGAAATAATGAAATGAAAGTTGTTCAAAATGATGAACAAAGTAGCTGCTTGATCAGTGCGCCTATATTATGCTCATAAAGGCTTTTGTCACCTATAAATTACTGTAGTGGAGTAGAAAAACCTACACATTTCACAAAGTCAAAAACGTATCTAAAACATGTAACAATTATAGGTAAATAAACGAAATAAAGTATATCAAGAACTATAATAGAGTACCAAAGTCCACTAGTTATAAAATGTCTGCTACAAACTCTGGTTTTTTAGTATGGAGGGAGTTTAATCGCCCCTTTTAATGCTATGCATCGTTGGCGTCTAATTTAAGGCGTTGGGAACCCAGCGAAAGTTAACTTTGTCCTGTATTCCTCGACTTCTGTAACCCAGAACAATGCACATTTCGGGTATTTTTTCCCAATTATAATCAATACAGCTATTCACAATCCAACTAAACAACTTTGCTCTGCTGCATTGTCGTTAAATTTGGTAGGACGTGGGATTGCGTAATTGACTAGGTGATCATAGATCTCAAACTCAACTTGTGTCTTGATTAGAGAAGATGGTAATAGAATCCTGAATACAGTAACTGACGAAATGCATGTACAACGAGAAGGTTTTCACTTCGCTGTGGTCTTAACCCAATACAACTGATAAACTACACATTTACTCAATAATTTACAACATTACAAAACATTAAATTAAAATGGTAATTACTTTTTTTACTTAGTTAAGCTAAAAGAGAGGAAGGCATCCACAAATATATTCATCCACAATCGAACATATTCTCGAATTCTGCATTTTTAAATAGTTTTTCGATATTTATGCATTTTACGTTATTTGATAATTTATTTAAAGAAAAATAGAAACGTAAAATGGATTTCTTTCGATCAGTTAATTTACGTTTTGGATCATTATTTTGAACGCCGATTAGTCACTGCTGAAATAATCAGTGTTTTGAATGTCACATTTATTATTGCCATACTAACGTTGACACGTTCAGGACAGTTAATAATGAAACGCTCGATTAAATTGCATTATCGTATTTCAAAATGTGACTCGTGGAGTCCTTGTATTAATTATGAAATACTTGTAGATTAAACTGTTGTTATAGAGAAACAACAAACATTCCCATAATTGTCAAGTCCATAAACTGTTAAGATTCCGCATTATCTACAAACTTCTACAATTTTCGAATTTTCATGGAAATTATTTTTTTTTTCTTAATACTCTGTTTTCAGCTACAAATATTTTTCAATTGCTTAGCTATTGATATTTATTTATATTTGATTTTTTGATTACTTAGCTATATGTGTAAAAGGAAATTTACATTAGGTGCAATGCAATCTGAAAAGTTGCAAGCAAATTATAGCACACGCAAATAATTTTATTGCGTCGCTGTTTACACAAAGACGCAATTATTTATGCAAACATTTTGACAAGCAGTTGTGCTAGTGCCGCAGAATGACATCAATCAACTGATTTGTATTTACATTTCCAAAAAAGATTTGACTACTTACCTATTGCACATTGCCCTCTTCTGAGACATACTGTATCAATTTTAAATTATTAATTTACTCCCAAAAGCCAAAAGCACACAAGACGTAAATAAAGAAAATGCAAAATATGTTGAATTTTGAGATGACACGATGACGGATGATGCAGTTGATATTTTTTTATTTATTTTTATGTTGGGATATTTGAACCAAAAATGGCATGCAACGTGCAATAAAATTAGCGCGTGTTCTAATTTGACGTCATGCAAAGAAGTTTGCATCAGCTGTTTGCAAAGTTGAAAGCGCGCATGTTTACGGGCAAATTTTGATTGCATAGCATGTGCAATTTTGTAGTGTAAAAGGGAGTTTACATTAGGTGCAATGCAATCTGAAAAATTGCAGGCAAATTATAGCACTCGCAAATAATTTTATTGCGTCGCTGTTTACACGAAGACGCAATTATATATGCAAACATTTTGACAAGCAGTTGTTGCACATGACATTAATCAGCTGATTTGGATTTACATTTCCAAAAAAAGATTTGACTACTTACCTATTGCACATTACCTTCTTCTGAGACATCCTGTATCAATTTAAAATTATTAATTTACTCTCAAAACCAAAAACACACAAGAGATAAATAGAGAAGAAGGGGAAGGTTATAGGGGATGACGGATGACGCCACGGGTATTTTTTTATTATGTTGGAAACTCTTTTTGGCCAAAAATGGCATGCAACCTGCAATAAAATTAGCGCATGTTCTAATTTGGCGCCATGCAAAGAAATTTGCATCAGCTGTTTGCAAAGTTGAAAACGCGCATGCTTACGGGCAAATTTTGATTGCATAGCATGTGCAATTTTGTAAACAGGCTTTAAAGAAGCTTTAAGCCCAGAAAAGATAAGCCCGATACTCTCGCGCGGAGCCTTTGATCTTTGGAAGCCGATTTCAGAAATTGGCGGTTTGGAGAGATTCTCGTCTAGCTACAGTTAAGTCTTCACGCATGCGTACGTTCTAATTCATATATTTTCCAAAGTTGTTTTACTCTCGTTTGTATTTTCTGGATGTTGGGCATGCCTTGGGTTAGTTTTGTTTGGTTGCGCCCCCGAAGCGAGCGGAGGACCATACGTGAAGTGAAATATTAGAACGATAACGCTGCGATGCTGCCAAATGCTCAGGTCCGAAAGTCGAAAATTAGGTGTACGTAGACGTGAGTTTTGGATAGTGGCGCGAATGCTTGAGGCTCGATATATTAGCGGATAAATACAGCTTGCAAGGAGCAGTCCCACGCCTGATGAGTCCTGAGCTTGCGCGCGCATCACAAACACATGTCTGACAAATAGATGCAGTGTCCCCTCCACAACAGAGGGTGGTGATAGATGTCTTTATGGTCCAGGGAATTGTTCCCAGCGAACCTCGTGGCTCAGTGGTTAGATGCTGTGTTTGTGCTACGGCGGCCCGGGTTCGATTCCAGTGACAAGACGTGCTTTTTTAAGTTATGTTTGTAAAAAGCTTTTTTTTTTCGGGATTTTGGGCATGCCTTGGGCTGTAACCGCTAGTCTCGATATTGCCTGTCCTGTCTGCCAGAGCCAGCTAACTCTGTAGGGGCCCTATTTCAGAATATTATGTTATATTTTTCGCTCAAGGTTTAACAGGAAATTTATTTTAGTGATTCCCTGATGCCCATGTTTTCCTGTATTAGCTTTTTACTTAGCAATAAAAAACTACGACAAAAACTGATGAAATCTTCTGGAATCTCATGGCGACTTGAAAAAAATATATGTTGTCTAATTTTTAATATATTAAGGTAATAATTTGATAGACCTATACAAGAGAGGTACAGTGTGATCATTTTATCATGACAACTTTTGAACTGATATGTCTCTTTTATTTTTGAAGATGTTACAACCAGAAAATAAACATAATTTGTGTTTTTTTTATGGAACATTCTTGTACGTCCTTCTCCAAGACGTTAAGTTTTTTGTACTGATTTCGTAAGCTTCACGAAATATCCCTGCAAGTTTCTGTCTCTAGTCACCGCGAATATAATTTATTAAACACGCGATGTAGGCATAGGTATTATATATTGCGAAGAAAATACCTTCCATTTTGATAAACAAAGTAGTGTTCTATTTAGAAATAGGCGGCGTATGAGCCGAGTACGGAGTGTAAACGAGTAGTGTAATAAGACCTAACGGACGTGTATCGTATAATATTTTATTTCGTACTGTCTTTATAATTATTTTTAAAATGAATAAAAAGTATTAAAATTAAAAAAAAAATTAGTTGTCAATCTAACAATCGCTCCAACTTAACAATGATAGCCATGGTTATTCATAGCGAATTATGATTTTCTTTTGCTTGTCACTGTCAAATAAATAAATTACGGTATCAGATACTGTAACAACAGATTACGGTATCAGATACTGTAATGTTCGATTTACAGGCCTCAAATGAGTCCGGGAAATTGTCATTTAGCGGACAGTATGAAATAAAACAAATTATATACATTATGTATGATACAATAAATTTATCATATGATATTCAGATGTGACTACGTCATGTGGTGAGCAAAATTTTGGCTGGTAACAATGCTTGAAGCAAATGAATGACAAACCGTTTTTTATGGTTATTTGCTCGCCACACATCTGAATCATGTCTTAATTGTATCATGAATTATATGTATATCTTACATGAAATGATCCTCTTATTTTTTTTTCTAATGACCATGTAATCTTTAAAAATAAAAGAGGTATCTAGATCAGATTAAAATATTACTTGACATATGCAAGTCCCTAAGAAATTTGTTTCAGTGTGGTGATATGTTCGCAAATGCGAGTACAAAGATGTATATTCCAGTTCGTTGAATTCTTGGCCGTAGATTCTGACGAGTTGGTGATTCATGCTGACATAAACACTGTCTAGATAAACACTTTTCGGCGACATAGCTAGAGTTTTTTTTTGTAAAAGGTTGCAGGATTTATAATCTTTATTAATGCTTATTCTTGGTCGTTTCAATGTATGTTTGAATTGCATTTTCAATATCTGGCTCTAATTTTGCAGAGACATAAGAATTTGTGTAACATCTTCCCTGTTTTCGGTCCCTAAAAGCGCCATTTCGGATTTTCTTTAAAGGCAGCCCGAGCTGATTTCAAAAATAAAGGTAAAATGATTTTTCCCAACCGTTTCGAAGATTGTTGAACATAATTTAATCTATTAAGAGTCTTAATCCTTGAACATAGATTATTTCGCTTTTTAATGCAACTTTTTCTTCCGTTCTGAATTTATGAACAAAAAGCCAATCACTTGTTAAATTTGACAGATAAAAGCGCCATCTTGGATTTTCTTTAAAGGCAACCCCCTTGTACAACATTATATAAAATTATTGCATTTTTCGAGCTGAATCCAAAAATATAAAGATATAATGGTTTTTCCCAACCGTTTCGAAGATACGAAGATTTAAAGTTGTTGATGGATGCTTCGTCTTTAATTGTATTAGACAATGCATCATATCACATTCCAAAAATGTAAAATTTTTTCTGATATTTAAAAATGAAAAAGAATAAACCCCTTGACTTTTATTTGAATATCCCTGTACGTTTCATCGGTAGGAGTTTCAGCTGGTGCTGATGGCTTATTTATAGCATAAATAAGTAGTCCTCCACACCTAACGAGGGTCAAAATCAAAACAATTAAAAAATATGAAATAGATATAGAAGCTAAAAAGACCCTTTATACCCAGATATAACATAGCACATAATGATGATGTATTTGCATACTTGGCAGTATTAAAGCTGAATATTTAATCCAGTCTAAAGTATGTAGGTACTATACATATTGGAGAAAAAAAAGGAGGAATACATAATTGTTAAATATTTTGCCATTATTTATCACAAGTATATTTAGGTTACATACCAGTTACTAATAAGTAAAAATGTATTTTTCAAGATAATAGACTTATTAAACATTGTGTGAGTCACTCACAGCGAGTGTGACGATACTGGATTCGTTTAAATAATCTTCTGTTATTGTTTTAATACTCTGACTCTATTGTCTTATGCATTCAATTGGCTTCCCTTTTAGATCTAGCGGTAGCCAACTTTTTCGAGTTTTTTTCATGCTTTCAATATTTGTTCGCTTTGTGTTTTGAAGTGTCATACATATTTTGTTTTGATCATACCTATTTAGTAATAATAATGTAATAGTAACAATACAGCAATAATTTAAATTGTGTTCTCAAAGTTAACTATATCTAAGCGATTGGAAATATTCACTGTTTTTAAAATTATATTAGTAAATTTGCTTACAAATAGTAAATACGTACCTATACTTTTATAGGAAATTTCCAACAACCTGAAGCTACATTTGTTAAGGAAGTAACATACCGCAGTACTAATACTAAAGAACCTGGAGAAATATCTCCCCCTTCTTCCAATTTGAACACTGCATTCCGGTTGATTAAAGAAGTACAAAGAAAATTCAAAACTCGAGAGGCAGAGGAAAAAGAAAAGGAAGACTTGGTCAAACAGGATACTTTGGCTTTGTCACAAAACAAGGGTAATCCCAAGCTAAAAGATCTGTACATCAGGCCTAATATTGTTTCTAAACGCATGACTGGAAGTTTGGAAGCACATACAAATGGTTTTCGGTATACCTCAGTTAGGGGAGATAAAGTTGATATTTTGTACAATAATATTAAGAATGCATTCTTTCAACCCTGTGATGGTGAAATGATCATTCTATTGCATTTTCATCTAAAACATGCCATTATGTTTGGTAAAAAGAAGCACGTTGATGTACAATTTTATACTGAGGTTGGTGAAATTACTACAGACTTGGGAAAGCATCAACATATGCATGACAGAGATGATTTGGCTGCCGAACAATCTGAGAGAGAACTTAGACATAAATTGAAGACTGCGTTCAAAAGTTTTTGTGAAAAGGTAATTAATAATAATTAAATAACAATTTAAACATTTTTGTATCTACTTAGGCTTAGACATAGACATTATTACGCTTTATGCCATCTTCCTAAAAAACTAATTGTTTTAATTTTAAAACGAATCAAGAAAATATCAGTATACATTTTAAATTTAGTTATAAATTTAAATCATCAAGTTGGAAAACGGTGAAAGTGATGTAAAAAGTATAGGCAATGTATAAAACATTTGTTTAAATTTGTCTAATCACGGTTTTTCTAAACATGTCAATATTGAAAGAGGTGATGCTGCTAGCAATTCTAAGAAGAAACATTCATATGAACAATATGTCCTAAATAGCTGAAAATTGGAAATAAAGAGCGTTAATATTTATTTGTTGTTAGGTTTTTGAAAACATTTTCTAAATTTTTTGCAATACTTAATTCAAATTTAGTACACAACCTACTATAAGGAGCAAACTGGAAAAAAATAATATCTTAAAAAAAA
>MU188886.1:32431-52592 GCA_016904865.1 Pissodes strobi
CCCAAATTATTTGGAGAAATTATTTGGGTTGTTTGTTCTTTAGGTCGAGTCAATGACCAAACAAGAAATAGAATTTGATACGCCGTTCCGAGAGTTAGGATTTCCAGGTGTCCCATTCCGTTCGACAGTATTACTACAACCAACATCAGGATGCTTGGTGCACCTAACCGAATGGCCGCCTTTTGTAATCACATTGGAAGACGTCGAATTAGTACACTTTGAACGTATTCAGTTCCATCTTAAGAACTTTGACATGGTCTTTGTATTTAAGGATTACAATAGAAAAACTGCTATGGTTACTGCCATTCCAATGAATTTATTGGATCACGTCAAAGAGTGGTTAAATTCATGCGACATTCGGTACGTATTGTTCCCTTTCTAACACAATAATGATTATGGAAGGTTTTTTCTCAGTTATTTTTGAAGATAGTGTTATCAAACCTGGGATATTCGGAATCATTAACGAACGTACCACCGATAAATGAATCATAATCACATTTTAATACCACGTTTCCAATTAATTGAACATTTTATTTTCTAAAATATGACAAATCAAACAATATAAGTACATGTTTTTGTAAAATTATCAGATTATAATTATATACATAACTGTAAAATTGGAGCAACTCTGATACTTAGTAGGTATGCAAACATTATTTTAAAAATAATTTAAATATTGCTCTGCTTTTATCATTTACACAAGATGTTCTTCGTTTATATTTATTTGTCTTTGGTTACATTTTTATATGTATGTACAAGGTGTTCATTTCTCGATGATTTTACGGGGTTTCTCCGTTCTTAGTAAAATTAAATAATGCGGTTTCCGACACTGTGCTTGTGAAACAATGGATGCCGCTCTTTGTTTTGAAGTATATTCGTACAGGGCGAAATTGAAAAATTTTCTTTTTCAAACACTCCTCGTATCTTTGTTATTGTGTGAGCGAATGAAAAAGTAAAAATGAGTTACTGTAGAGTTTTCTGAACTGAATTTGCGACTGTTATCTCTAATACACGATATTTATTGAAATTCGGGAGCCTCTACCACCGAACATTAACTATACGATAAGAAGATTCACTCTCCGCGGCGGCACGTCAACGGTATGCATCCTTCCCCGCGCGAAAACTACCAGGATATTGGCAGGCGACCTTTGACCCGGCGCACACTGGTCAAATTTCTAGGAAAGCTGGCCATAATAAGGTTTACCACAAATAAGAAATAAAAGTTATTAAGTATTATACGTTTAAAATATCGTGTTTCAGACAAAGAATTCTTGAATTTTTGACTCATCATCTATATTTATATATAGGGTGTATCAGTTATCACTAACGATAAAAATCATGTATAAAAATCATTTGTATGTTCTTAAACCGTTTAAAAAAATTATTTTGAAAATTAAGAGCTCCTTTGTAAAAAAAAGGGGTTTAAATTTTTAATTTGATGATTAATTTTTTTTTGCAACGGTTAATTCAGGTGTCTCACGAGCAAAATGAATGTTAATTGGCATTTAAAGATCCTTTACACAAACAGTGCACTATGTAAAAATCGACCTCTCCTATTGGTCGATCCATCTCGTATTACGATATGTCTGCGTGATGCTATCAAGAGCTCTCGTGGTGTAGAGGTTTAGATCGTTGGCTCTCACTTGGACAACGCGGGTTCGAACCCCGTTGCTTTTTTTATATTTTTTTAAAGATTATGTTTCTAAACAGCTTTTTTTCTTGATTTTGGGTATGTCTTGGGTTAGATTGGGTTAGCACCTGGTTAGTCTCCTTTTCTTGAGCCCCCGTAGCGAGCGAAGCGAGCGGAGGGCCATGCGGATCGACCAATGGGAAAGGCCGATTTTTATATAGTGCACTATTTGTGTAAAGGATCTTATAATGCTGTTAATACAAAAGTATTTATTACCTCTTTTTTGTTACAACATGCGTCTTGCACTAGTATGGTGCAATAATAATTCTACCGAAATTTCAGCTCCATTTTCACTTACTACAATATTATGGGATTAGGGGTGGGCAAAAATAATCGATTATTCGATTCACTTTTAAGAAATTATCGATTATTATTCGACTAATCGATTAATATTTCAGAAAATATCGATTAATAGATTATTTCCATTAATCGGTTATTTCGATTAATAGGTTATATCGATTAAGTGATTATATTGAAAAATCGATTAATCGATAATAATCGATTATTACAAATAAACGAACATTGATTATTACTTTTAATAATCGCCCAGCCTTAGTTGAGATGATTTTTTTTGGCCTCCAAAACTTTGCCGTACGAAGGATATGTAGCAATTTTTTTTGTCCCTCTTACGTTTTGATAATTTTATACAGATGCTTAGACAAATTAGCTTCTACAATTATTAGAGCTAATATTTCATCAGCATTTAACTCTACATGTAAATTATCTTGATTGTTTTTGTTTTCAAAAATTTTGTGTTGCTCGAGTTTGTTACTAATAGTTTTGAGAACTTTCGATGCGTAAGTTACCACATGATCTGTAGCTCATTTAAGCGGCATAAGTTACCCAAGTCTTGTGTTGAATTATCTCGGAGTGGTTTTGTTCTCCGTCTTTTGGACCGCTCACTGAACGCTACTGTTTTGCGACCTTTTACAATATATTTTTTTAAATTTTACAACAGTTGTAAGCCAATTTTAATTTTTTTTTCTAAAAACCTCTCTTTAATCCTAATTGATCGATTCCACTTGGAAATATATTTATAGAAAAAAGTATTGCAAGTCGACCTAAACTCATTCGGAAAGTCTTGATATTCTGTTAATTCCGATATTTTTAATTTCAATTTAAGAACTTTTGCATTATTGCTTTGGTCGGGAAAGCTTCGAAGTATTACTAACAAGTGCTTATACGTTATAGTTAAATATCTTCGATCTGAAGCAAAGAAATAAAAAATAATGAGAGATTTATTCTTGTATGACTAGAAAAAGTTTTTTTTTTCATAAATAAAAAATAAATTATTAACTTACTTTTCCTTAATCATTAAAATTAAAAATCACAGTCAACCCAATCATTAAAACAAAAATCACCCTAATCTCCTGGACTATCGTGTTAAAAAGTGAAAAAATTAATTTTTTAAGTAATTTAGGTAATTTTTAGAATATTTCCGAATGTATGCAATTATAAAATAAGTATTTTAATAAATATACAATAAAAATATTAGGCGAACCCTTTACTCAATTTTCAAATCATCCAAAACGCCCAAATTTAATTAAATATAAAAAAATGAAGCAAATCCGAGAAAGATTTTCTTTTTCATCTCTTTTGTCAGAATCGCAATGTACATATCGCAAAATTATATTTGTAGTCGGAAATATGGTGAAATCATTAACAAAAAAAAATGTTATTATATCACGAACTTGTCTTTTTCATTTTAAGTCACCAGCGCATAAAGCAGAAAAATCAAAATCTTTTAAATATTAGTTATTACATACCTTGAGTATTGTTATAAGTAACTAACTAAAAACGTTAATACATTTTTGAAACAGCCAGTTGAATACAAACTTTATCAAAATATTTATTTGGTGAAAATAATAACGCTAATAAAAAACTATAACGTAAGTTTGACAGGGCGCTGCAAACGATTTAAAAGATACCAATTGTTTTTTTTTCCAAATCCAACTAGAGTACTAGAGTGTTATAAATAATTTCGTCATAAATTTGATTAAAAATACCGCAAACGAAAATAACGTTTTTCTTCAAACGTCAGTAAATCCGTCATTACTCGACTGTGTAGGCGGCCGTGAAGTTTCGTTTTTCCTCCGCCGGAGCTTTACTTTTCACTTTTCCGCCGGCGGAGGTAAAAGTGTTGTCATAGCAACATAGCATATTTGTATTTATCACTCAATTTGTGCACTATATTTCTAAAAATAACTAATTTAGGAACAAATTGGATATTATTTAATCGAACTTACCCAATAACTGCTTATCAATACGGAATTAAAACGCAATCGGAGACGCAATTTTAAAAAAATAATTATTGTTGACAGTGTCCATTGACAGCTTTATGTTACATTACTATAGCAACAACCTGTGCTTATTCACCGACACCGGTCTAAGCCCCCTTGCGAACCCACTTATCTTTAATAATAATAATTATTATTACTATTAAAAAGAGATGTTTTTGCATTAATTTGTCGACATTTGAACAAAAAACAGCATATTTTATTTGGAGGAAAAGTTACTTTTCCTCCATATAAAATAATATACTATTATGGCCAGCTTTTATTGAAATTCAGCCTGTGTGCGGCGACTCCGCCAATCGTTACCCAAGCAAAACACTACGATTCCTTTGTAGCTCTTGCTGAATACGCACATCAAAGTTGCCGCCGTTGAGTGGTCCTTCTTATCGTATAGTTAATGTTCGGTGCCTCTACATAGCAAATGTACTGTTCTAATCTCCTGTTGTCAGTTATCAACGCTTCTTATGGGAAGGAAATTCTCCTTCACGGGAATTCAAGACAAGCACTTTTTTCAAAATCCGTGGTAATTCTACCAGACCTGTCTCAGTTTTGTAAACCGAGAAAATCCAATCGTTTGGGAAAACATAAATCAACCAAGGAATTCAAATCGATCGATTTCTATTTAAATCAACATTTATTAACAGTGGATTCAAGATTTCAGTTACTTCCATGTATATGCAAATATAAGGCGAAAATGTTTATATCGATAAAATTATATAAAACTAACCAAGAATTCTGGTTCCGATAGGAAGAAAATAATGCTCATCAGAAAGGGATATTCAAAGAAAATGAGTTTGACGAAATATGACATATTTGCTATGAAAATACCATTTGGTCAACATGACACGAAAACAGATCGGAAAGTTGAAAATTTGCGGAAAACATAAATGCATGAAGAGCAGATTTGTGGAATTTGCCAGAATAAATTAACGCAGAACTAGAAAACAGTTAATTGGTATATGGGGATATGAAAATAGCTTATTCAGTATTAGGAAATTTTTTGTACATATGTTTTTCAGTTTGCTTGGAAAAATTTCAATGTTAGTGTTGAAGCCAATTAGGGATAGTGTTGCCCGCAAATTTCCTAATTTGAACATAATTTAAAAAAAAATTAACAAATAATATAACTCATGACATGATGACTACTATATGCTCGTCAGAAAAATAAAGAATATGACATATTAGAATATACAGCTTTCAAACACGTCTTATTTGAGTAGAAGATTTAAAAGGATAAATTCAACAAATATAATTAAGTAAATCAATATACTAAATAAACTAAAGCATATGATAAATTACTCATCTAAAAAGGGGCATTAAAAATCAAAATATTCTGCCAAGGGGATAGTAAGCTTTATATGCTGTAGCGGAAATAAATAGCTCATTTGTTGTTTCACAGGCTGCAGATTCTTCAAAAAACTGCTAACAAACTACAACATTGTACTATTTTTATGATAGTTTGATATGATATACGTGGAAAGTATTTCTCTGTCCATAGCCTAGTAATGAGTTAGAAGAGAGATCGATACTGTTTTGTTCACCCCACTCCGCGCATAGACGCACCCTCTCGACCGGATAACGTATGAAGAGCGCCACACAGTGGAACGAACGAACATATGACAACAAGCATTATGTTTTCAAATTTAGAACTAAATAAGTTATGGAGAATATGACATATTATATTAGCTATTTATAGCTGAGCATATTTTGAGGAATTGAATTGACATTCAGGGTGATTACGAATAGTAGTCCAACGATTTATATTGCACGTTAACAGTTTTTGAGAAAACAAAATACTTGTTTCATTGTTTGTAGAAAAAGATAAAACATTTTTCAGTTTTGAAAATGAATTTTTAAAGTTCAGACCTTCTTGGTTAGAAACTAATTGGTGATATAATTTCAGCTTATTTTTCTCGGATCGTCCCTGTTATTGACAGACCGCAAAACTCGCTATTCTGGTATTGTTAAGGATTACTGGGAAAATATAAATAACAGTCCGGGAATATTACTTTTCGTTCTAGGCCGGAAAAATAGTATTCGTGAACTCTTTCGCCTTTTTCAAAAATAGCAATATTTTGTTAACTTTTTTCCGTCGCACAAAAAATGGTAGGAAAAGTTGTTAAGAATCAAAATTTGAGGCAGTGAGTAAGATTTCCAAATTTTTAGCTAGCTTTGAATTTTCACATAATAATATTAAAGGACAATTATTAAAAAAAGCGAAATTTCCTGGATTTTATACTTTAAACACTTAACTACTTCTCTTAATAATTATTTGTCCCATCTGGTATAAAAATGTTCTTTTGTAAATAAAATAACAGAAAGAAAGAGAACATAATACCTGGATGAAGTTGCACGGCAATTAATATATTTTTTTATCTTCAATAAGCTAAAAACAGTTCAGACTATTATATTTACAACAATTTATTGGAAAATAAAATGCGTATTCAACAACAGACTGTAAAGCAATTGGTTGTTACAGAGTAACAGATATACTTTGGATTTTAAAATCGATCCGCTGTACAGCTATACAAATACATATTTTACTAACTTGGTGGCACCTTGGGGCAGGATTTTTATATTGAGTTTTATTTAGGATATACCTATCTAAGATATTGTTTGTAATTGTAAGTAAATTATTCCGGGATCTATTTGGACTTTCTCAATATAAATATAAATACCATCGAAACCCGCCATATTTGAGAAGTTTTTAATAATGGGTGACCCTCTTACAAACGAAATTTGATTTCTATATCAATAATTAAAAAACTCAACTATGAAAACCGGAAGAAGTGCGGCATATTTACACTTCACCTCAGTTGTAGGCTTTTTTGCTAACTGGCTCCGGAGTGTAAATAGCACAAGTGCTAGTTTAGTGACCCTAACGAAGCTGAAAAACCTAAAATAACTTGAAAATGTTTGACTTTTCGAGGAACAAATCTGCCCCCTTTGTCAAGAACGAGAATTTAAAAATGAAAATGTTTAGTAAAGCATATAGAACAGTAAAAAGCTCGTGCACTTTGTCAAGTTTTTAATTGACTTTGACAATTCAAAACTGCACGCGCTTTTTACTTTTTTATTTACACCCTGGGCCCTGGGGCCAGAGCCGAAGCGCCCTTATTCAAAAAGCCTACAACTGAAGTGGAGTAACAATTTGTCTGATAAACATGAATCCTCCACAGCAATATATAATATATCTACAAGCTAGGTTTTGTTAAGAAATAAGCAATAAACATTTTATAAGGTAAGAAAAATAAAAATACCACCAATATACCAGATGATACTTTTTTTCGTATGTTCGCGAAGTTACATAGCATCGTTTCAGTGTGCGCAGACTGACTCGCAAAATCAAGCGACGCCCATCCCGTCGCTTGTTGGTTCACCGCTACTCGATAGTTTTCTGCCCTCTTAACTGTCTTTATACGTTTCAATCAGATTCATTAAAACTGTATAGCTGTACTAGTTCCACTTATTAATTTTGTATAGCCAGATAAATATTTTCCATGTGTGTATGTAATTCGTTCAAGACACGTTTTGTCACTAAACTTATATTTTGGTAGCTTTCTAAATGCCTTTTTTGCATTAGGTACTCTGAAGGTGTTCAGTCGCTTAATTGGGCAAAAATTATGAAAACTATTACCGATGATCCAGAAGGATTCTTCGAGAGCGGCGGTTGGACTTTCCTAGATCCTGAATCTGATGAAGAAGCAGCGGTAAGTTTACAATTTTCTATTTTTACTAACAAACGCGGGAATATATATGTGACACTATAGGCAAAAACTACTGTGCTATTTATCGTGTTTCTGACATGTTGGATTCCAAATTGTTGCAGAATTTGATAGAAGATGAAAAAGTAATATAGGATAGTAATTTTTTTATCTAACCAACTATTTTCCTAAAATATATTTTCGTAAGACACTCGCTATAATTCAGGTACTTGAAAGTATTTTTCTTTAATTTGCTTGGCAGGAATTGAAAAATTTGAGTATCTCTTGATGTGGAGCAAGTTAATTTGTTTCATGTCAAAATGAGCAGTAATTATTAACGAATAAAGCACTGATATTGATTTCATGACAGTTGATCAATTCAAAATATGCTTTATTGTTCAAAGATAAGATATCATATTGACAAAGCAATGTCCTAAACTATATGATGCTTAATTAAAGTAAAATTAGAGATCTGTAAACATTGAAAATCAAAAATTGATATCAGAAAAAAACAGTAAAATCAAATAAGATATACAAAAAAAAATACAAAACAAAGTCGATCAGATAAACGAGCACAACATATCACATTTTGTCACTATAAAACTCGTTTAAGCTATAATAGACCTTATCAAGCAGCACCTTGTGGTCTTTTCGTTTAAAGAGAGGTAAGGTGGAAGCACATTCCATGTCGTTTGGCAAATGATTAAAAATTTTATGCTCTCGTAAATAATGGATTTCTTGACCAACGTTGACGTTGGTATCGGGAGCGGTAAATTTAGATACTGTCGAGTGTTATAATGCGAACTTGCATGATTAAAAAATGTCGATTCTTAGAGCAAATAATGACTATACATTCCCCAAAAATATATACCATATCTAAGGCGTGACTCGATTAGAATCACCATTCTGCCAATTTTGAGGCCTAGTTCCTGAACTGTTACTTTGACACAAAGCAACCTAAGGATATTTTCCTGGCAAGATCAACAATATGATCGTTAAATCTAAGCTCCTTATCTATTTTAAGGCTTATACATTGGGGATTTGGTCAGCTCTCCAGAGAAGTATCCCCAATAACCAACCTCTTCATTTCACATCTGAAATCAACTATATTTGTCTTATTCTAATCGAGAACAAAGAGACTAGAGTAAAAAACTTTTAATAAATCCGTAGATATGTTTTAAATGCTTTAAAGTCGATATCCATGCCATAATATAGTTGTGTCGTCCGCGATTAGGGTGAATTGGTGATCATATCATTTAAATAAAGAAGGAACCAACAGAACAGAGTTCTGAGGCACACCCCACTTATCCTCCCTACCCGCGTAGCTCTCAGAACCCAAAAATACCCTCAGCCGGCAATCAGTTAGGTAGGACTCAAACCAAGAGTAGTTTACTCAGCACAATTCTACGACTGATACAGATGCCTTGGATAAGTCACAAAAACTGCTGTAACCACCTCTGATAATTTGCGAGTACAGACCCTCCTACAGTCTAAACATCGAGTCATTTGTGCCGGTATTCTGCCGAAACCCAAGCTGATTATTGCTCAGAATGTTATATGCCTTATCATAAAATCCGTTATTCGTGATTTCAATTATTTTTGACAGTGTTGATAATAATGATCGGACGATACTTTGAAGGATCATCAATTTCGCCTCCTTGTGTCAGGTCAAGTGCATCGCCGACGCCGACAATCCGTCCACCCTGAAGCATTCTTATTCTTAGCATTTCCAAGGTCTCTTTGGGACATTTCCTTTGGTCAACATTTTGCACCCTTCTATGGCATTTTGGGGACCTTCCTTTTGGTCAATATTATGCGCCCTTCTATGACATCTTGCGGACCTTGCTTTTCGTCAACATTTTATGTCTTTCTAAGGTATCTTGTGGACCTTTCCTTTCGTTCAAAGTATTTATGTCCTAAGGTATCTTTGGGATATTTCCTTTGGTCAACATATTTGCGCCTTTCTATGGCATCTTATGGACCTTTACTAAATTGTCGCAACCCAACAGAAAGCAAATTTAATTATCTACTAATCTATTAGCTGCCAGGTAAAAAAATTAAAATATCCAGAGCAAGTTTTCATCAACATATGTATGCCTTTCTAAGGTAACTTGTGAACTTTTCGTTTGGTCAACTTATGTTTGCCCTTCTATAGCGTCTTGTGAACCTTCTCTTGCTCTACTAAGGCCTCATGGGAACCATCTCTACAACAGTTGCTTTTTGTCTCTATCATAAGCGTAGATAGGTCCTCCAGATTATTGGTTGCTATAGCAAGCCCTACTCAATTCCTACTGATAGGGTGAATTCTGGTTTTTATAAAAAAGTGATAACAATGTTTGTGGTGTTCTGTTTATAATTGATTTCAACTAATTTAAATCATCTTCAAGGATTTAGTCTAAAACCTCAATATTATCTATTAATGTTCATTCACCTGGGCTATATCATTTTAAACCTAATTAAAATCGTCAGTCAGAAAATACTTAGTTGATAGAACTAAGCAAATAGTTCTTATTAATAACAACAATCAATATGAGAATTATTCACATAGGTTGGCCCATAAGCAAGTTTTTTTTCCACAATCTGATCAAGCATCTTAATATTATTTGGTACCAAGCCATGCCACTGACGTCACAACTAATGAACATTATAATTTTTATATTACATCTGACATTAATTATGGTTGGGAACCAACAGTATGATATTATATTATTTTCTATTAATCGCCTCATCGTTGGAGAAATGTACTAACCAAATATTAATTGGAAACAAATTTAATGTAAAGGCTGTCTACACGCGTTTTTTTATGGCAGTGGCACACACACTAAAGGGAGATCCTCTTGAATAGTTGTAGGTTGTAATTAGGGGGAAACAAATGTCCTGGGAGTGAGTTCCACAGTGATGCAGTGCGCCAGACAAAGGAATTCCTGTAAAGCTATGTTCTAGGTGTTGCCGTTTCCTACCTACAGCTCTTTCGCAGCTTCTGTCGAATCAGTGCTTTCCTATTGACGGTATCTTGATTGATGGAATTTGGGATGTATGCATCCATTCCTAAGGAGATTACTTGCGTAATCTCTTTGTAGCAGACGTCGAGCCAAGGAAAATCTAGGTAGAACTCTCTTAGATCATCACAGTTTGCAGAATTGTAATGCCAAATTTTGCGAGACAATGGTGGATCCTTCTGTAGAAGTGGGAATTCACAAACCGTTGTAATAAGTTTGTGGTCGGAAATACCTGGCGGACCAACTGTAATTGTGTACTGGTCAGGATTGGTGATTAGAAAAAGCTCCAGGAGGGCGGCGAATTCGCCCCTCTCGGAGATTCGAGTTGATTCGCCTACAAGTTGAGTAAGCCCGCAGCTGATGTCAGATGCTTCTGCTTCTCTACCTTCGTTGTCAGTCTTGTTGTGATGTTTGAGCCAGTTGGTGTTGTGGGCATTGAAATCTCCCAGAACTATTATTTCTGATTTGGGGTGATCGACCTGTATTGAGTCAAAAGTGGTAGCTAGTATTGTAAAAAAAGCTTTGGTAGGCTCTATCGCTCGGAGGGCGATAGAGACAGCATATAAACTTGGTTAATAATCCCTTGGCGGTGAACTTCTGCCACATGACGTCAAGGTTGTTCGGTTCGAGTGTTTCCTCGCGGTGACCTGAATGGTTGCTTCGGACAAAAGGGCTTATTCTGAACTTATGTCTAAATCGGGTGTGTAAGTCGTAACCAGGATAGGGGTAGTTTACTGTTGTTGTTTTTGAACATACTTGTGTTTCTGTAGGGGCTAGTAGGTGTGGTCTATTTGCTTGTAGATGTTGGTGTACCGAATTTCTGTTTGTGTTTATTAGTTAGGCCTCTTATATTGCAGAAATCTATTCTAAATTGATTCGGTATCTTTGCTGTCTGTGAAATGCGGAATGAAGGGCTCCCAGGGCCATCCGGCGCCTGGAGATCCGAATGGCCGGAGAGTTTGCCTCCGGATTATTTTGATCCTGGAAGCACCATCATGTCCATATATTCCTACCGTGGAACCCGGAACCGATTCTGGTGGGGTGGTCTTTCACCGGACGATGCGAGTACGCCTATGCATCTACCACCTAGGGCCGCTTCCACTGGAAGCATCGGCCTCAGACCCATTCCTTTGGTGGACCTTAGTCTGACAGGGGTAAGAATGGGGTTTATTGCGTCACTCCCAAGTGATCGGCTCCAGACTTTGTAGTTTGATGTTCTCCAGCCTGGAGGAGTACAATGGGATTTGATGGGCCACATCCCGTGGCAAACTCGGAATAGCGAGGACGTCACTCCCCGTAATCAAACTGCTCTCACCAGTTTGACGTTCCTGCCTGCTAATACAATGCAGCCCCTCTTGTCACAAACTGTCATTGATCAGCTCCAGACTTTGTACTTCGGTGTTCTCCAGCCTGGGGGAAGACGGCGGGATTTGATGGGCCACATACCGTGGCAACTTGGGATGGCGGGGGGCGTCACTCCCCGTAATCAAACTGCTCTCACCAGTTTGCCGTTCCTGCTTGCAGTGTTGATAATGAAGGAAGAAAGAAAAGTCGTATGTCCGTGCAAAATTCTGTTATAAATATCTTTGGCAAAGTACTTTCAAGAATGCACCACCATGAGTGGAAAGGAAACACATGCAGCCAGGTTGTAGAATATACGAAAACTAAATTATAAGAAACGGAAAAGTCAATTTTTTTCAAATGGAAACCCCATTTTTATTAATTCTATATATTATATTTAGCACTAAAAATAAGGATGACTTCGTATAAAGATGTTTATTACAAAGATTTATAGCTTTCGAAACACTGGCAATTTTTTTATAATGAAAATGCTATGATTTTTAAATTTTGTTACCCATGACAGTTGCCATGAGGACGTTAAAAAAACGATCAATTTCAATTGAAATGTCATTATTTCAAGTTATTTACATTTTTTACCAGTAATTACGAATCATGCCGGGACGATTAAACTACACGCACGAAGATTATTTAAATGTATTTATTATCTACGGTGAATGTGAGTAAGTTTTATCAAGGACCTGCCAGATATTCACTGAAAGATATTCAGATAAATAGAAACCGTCACAGTGCAGTGTTAGACAAATAATAGAGAATTTAAAGATTTACTGCACCGTTGAGGCAAAAATTAATAAGAGAAATTTTATACTAACAATAACCATGCGTTAAAAAAAACAGTTATTTTAATAAATGTTCAAAATGTCCATCTTGAACTTCCAAACATTTTTCGCATCTTAGAGTAAATTCTTTGTGAGTGGTTGCTCTAATGGAATCTTGAGACAAACTTGCGAATGTGTTCCTTATCCTTGCCATACAATCTTGCTTTGTTATTATTGGATTAAAATATACACGATATTTTTTTATCGTTTCCCATAAAAAATTATCCAAGACTGTAAGATCAGGAAAACAAGGTGGCCACAGGAAAGGTCCATTACTAGTAATCCATTGGTCCTAAAAAGTAGCTTGCAAGAAGTTGTTAACTGAAAAGGTTCTATGTGGAAAAATTGCCTGTGTTCCGCTAGATATATCGCTTAGGTATTGTTCATCCAAATCTTCTAGAATATTTAAATATCGTTCTCTTACAAAATGTTAACAGGTAATTTAAAATAGAAAAATAATTTGCAAGTTCTCGTCATAAAAATGTAGCTTTACTATTCTATTATTTGTAACGGCACAGAATACATTAAATTGCCAATATTCTTGAAAATTTCGCAATTTTATTGCATGCGGATTCGAAACGCTCCAGAAATGGCATTTGTGTCGATTAAAAAGATCGTTTTTTGTAAATTTTAACGATACATTGTTGATTTAAAACCTTTTAATATGATTATGAAACCGTCTTAAATAGGAAGAAGAAGAATCGGAGGAGGATGAAGTTTATAGGCCATCAGACTTAGAAAGTGGATCTGAAGAGAGTGAGGAAGATTCGGAGTATTCTGAAGGAGATACTGAAGAGAGTGACAGTGCATCTGGAGATGATGAATTAGGTACGCTCTAATTAATAAATTTATTATTTTTATTTTTTGTCATCAATCAACAAAACTGTAATTTGTTTGCTATTTTCTTTTTGTTTGATTTCTGCTACATGATTTTTCAATTTTAATGGAAAGCCCTATAAAACATTTTAAAAATAAATTCTATTGACATCGTTGCATATTTTTTTATGTAAAATATCCTAATAGTTTTATAGATATCCGCGTCTAAATATCGCGCTATATTCAATTTTATTTTGATGTTGTAGGGTAGAAGTTTGACTCAAATACGCTCTTTATATTTTTGTAAAATGTTAATTTGACCTACTTGAAGTGCATTGGATAATATTTCAATGAACGATGTTATTTTATTACACTTCTTGACTAGTACAAGAATCTTTGTATTTGTTTTTACTTTACTTTACTTTAAAACTTTAAACTTGTGGGCAGACTCTAAAGGAATACAAACTGATTTTCACTTATTCTGTCTTTAGTCCTATATGTTCCTGTTATGAATTATTCGCATAAGATTTTAGGGAATGGTTTAGTGCTGTCGTTCTATAGTTAGTACAGTCTATTCTTGGGTATAAACACAATGATTGAAGAGAGGTGCCGCTTAGGAACTGAACTGTTCCAAAAGTGACCATGTTTTTAGTTGAATTCAAAATTTCGGTTAGGCCATCGTAAAATTCTTCAGATACGAGCAGTGGCGGATTTACCCTAAGGCCCGGTAGGCCCGGGCCTAGGGCGGCCAAATTTAGGGGCGGCCCAAATCGTGGCAAAAATAGGATATTACGTACCTAGGCCAGTAAAGTAAAAAATGTCTCAGATCACATGTAATTGTCGGCCGAAGCAAAGCTGAGGTCAACAAATATGTGATATGAGGCTTTCTTATTTATTGGGCAAGGTGTGTATACTATATAAAAGTTGGCAATAAAGTGATTTCATTATGTAGTCTATATGGTGGATGCTGAGAAAGGGGCGGCTGATAGCTTCGGGCCTAGGGCGGCCGAGACTGCAAATCCGCCACTGGATACGAGCTCGTCTTTATCGTCGGTCGGAGGGTGTGCTCAAATAATATTAACAGGGTCGGAAACTCAGCAGGGGCAGCGGGCGGCTTAGCTCAGTTACTTGCCGCTTTTATGTGGCGCAAGGATTTACCAAATAAATAGAATTAAAGCTTGAAAAGTTGCAGATATTAGTCGTTGTTTGTTGCGTCACAGTTCTTATTATTTCTCTAAATTACCTATTTTCTAATATTTTGTCATGGCACCCTACTTTAGTAGCAACACAACATTCAACTACAAAAATTTCCCTTAGATCAACCCCTTCGTTCTCCTCAGTGAGATCAATTTATGGGGTTGGACGTCGTTCCAAGATCTTTTATAGAGAGTAGTCGACTTTAGGAAACGATTTGGCATCCCGTAATAAAGACCTGGATTTTTAAAAACTATATATTTATATAATCCATACTCGTGTACTACAGGTTCATCATAAAAAATATCATGTAATAGGAAAAATTTGGGCGTGATGCCAAACCTTTTTTCTTCTGCGACTCTTTGTTGTGGGACAGTAATATGATACTTGCACACGGGCGACACGTACCCCAGAAACGGCCCTGAAGATTAATTGGAGCACTTCAAGACTGTAGTTTCAACATCATAATCTGGTTTGAAAAAGGGGGTAAAACTAATTACAGCTTTATTGATCTGTCTATCCATATAGTAGAGTGAAACTTATAATTTATTTTGACTTCTGTGGGCACCTCGCGGTTACAAGCTGAATCATTGCTTGAAATATGCAGATTGCATTGGCCCTTACGGCAAAATAAATAAAAAAATTGAAATATCTCCCTTCGAACAAGGGATTGAAATATACTCATTTTTGTATTCACCTCGCATTCTCTCCGAAATGAAGGCTCAAATCAAAAATTTTTATTCTTGCCAAAAGTTTGCCTTAAGTATTTAGAATACATATGTGCATGAATACATTTTCTTTTTCTCAAAAGGTAATGGAAAAATAGAATTAAAAGTAAAAAAGTAATTTTTTTCAAGCAGCGACCGGCCTATCTCTCGCTTCCCGAGCACTCTCGTATCTCACTTTTCTTCATAGCTTCCTCTCTTTCGCGCCTATTATACAATACAATAAGTGCTTTTAAACCATTACGGGTATTAGAATACTAATAATAATAATAGCTATTAATAATTGAGTGAAGACATTTTCGATTATACTGAAATTTATTTTTCCTATATGTTGCTAGGTAATAAAGAAGTAGAAAAAAATCATATACTTAATTCAACTGCTATTAAAAAGAAGACTAGCTTTTATTCAGAATAGAAAAACTGAAAATGTAAAAAATCTTTATAATAACAAAATCTATTTTTCTTCAGTGTCTGTATCTTCTTCAGTAATAGACACAATGACTTCAATATTGCCTTCCAGTATTTTTTACATGATCCTATGCGACCTATTTAATTTCTTCTACGTCTACAAGCTTGCTTCCATACAATCTAATAAAAAATTATTTGATTAAGTTTTATTATGTACCTATTTAATCTAATAATAATTTACCTTTTTTTACATCCACATGCAATAAATACTTTTTTCTTCAAACGTCAGTAAATCCGTCATTACTCGATTGTGTAGGCGGCCGCGAAGTTTCGTTTTTCCTCCGCCGGAGCTTTACTTTTCACTTTTTCGCCGGCGGAGGTAAAAGTGTTGTCATAGCAACATAGATACAAACAGACAACAAAACAAGCGTCAACAACTCGAGACTTATTAAACTAAAATTTGTATTTATCACTCAATTTGTGCACTGCATTTCTAAAAATCACTAATTTAGGGACAATTTGGTTATTATTTAATCGAATTTAATCAATCACTGCTTATCAATACGGAATTAAAACGCAATCGGAGACGCAATTTTAAAAAAATAATTATTGTTGACAGTGTTCACTTTATGTTACATTACTATAGCAACAACATGTGCCTATTCACCGACACCAGTCTAAGCCGCCTTGCGAACCCACTTATCTTTAATAACAATTATTATTACTATTAAAAAGAGATGTTTTTGCATTAATTTGTCGACATTTGAAGAAAAAACAGCGTATTTTATTTGCAGGAAATAGTATATTATTTTATATGGAGGAAAAGTGATACTGTTCATGGCGCGTTCGTGTTTAACAGCCGAACGGAGTGAGGCTGGTAATAGAGAGCAAGCCATGAAAAGTAACTTTTCCTCCAAATAAAATATGCTGTTTTTTCTTCAAATGTCGACAAATTAATGCAAAAACATCTCTTTTTAACAGTAATAATATCTGATTATTATTAAAGATAAATGGGTTCGCAAGGCGGCTTAGACCACGGTCGTAAGTGGCCTTGCTTAGACCGGTGTCGGTGAATAGAATGTAACATAAAGCTGTCAGTGGACACTGTCAACAATAATTATTTTTTCAGATTGCGTTTTAATTCCGTATTGATAAGCAGTTATTGAGTTAGTTCTATTAAATAATAACCAATTTGTTCCTAAATTAGTGATTTTTAGAAATGCAGTCACAAATTGAGTGCAGATAAATACAAATTGTAGTTTAATAAATCTTGAGTTGTTGACGCTTATTTTGTTGTCTGTTTGTATTGTATCTATGTTGCTATGACAACACTTTTACCTCCGCCGGCGGAAAAGTGAAAAGTAAAGCTCCGGCGGAGGAAAAACGAAACTTCACGGCCGCCTACACAGTCGAGTAATGACGGATTTACTGACGTTTGAAGAAAAAGTTACTTTTCATGGCTTGCTCTCTATTGCCAGCCTCACTCCGTTCGGCTGTTAAACACGAGCGCGCCATGAAAAGTATCACTTTTCCTCCATATAAAATAATATACTATTACTTCTGAAGGAAATGCTGGTGTTGTTAAAATTGAGGATAATTTGGATATCACTTGCCTCCTCAAATTTCCATCCGCATTCTGTCACCTCTGATAATATGGGATTTGGTTCTAAAGAACTGATGCACACCTTAGTTTGATAATGTGCTCTCATACTACGAAATTTTAAACTATTTTTTGAAGGGGCTAGTTTTTTCAATTAGCGATGAATAGGCCAATAGTGTCCTGAAAATATTAATAGACGAAAAGTTTGGATTTGTTGAAAATAATTTTATGATAAATTTCTCTATGTTATTAAACATGCCATCTGAAAATTCCTGGACCGTCTGAATAATCTGAATAATTTAGATATATTTTCCAACAATTTATTTTTCCTAATCCTGAAAACTGGCTGGTTGTATGACAATCCGTTAGAGCATGAAATGCAGGTAATTTTTTTGCAAGTTTTTCTTCTAGGTTGATGTCATGAACGGCCATATATCGCACCGAATTTCCTCTTCCACATTTTACCCCAAATTTTCTAGAAATATGTGTATTTTTAATATGTACCAGAAGTACAAGTACATCAGTGTCATTGGAGTCCACCATGCATGTCAAATAATACATACAATGTTTAGCAGAGAGTATAATGCAACAAAATCCTAGTATCAGCTTCTTCGTGACTATAGAGGATAGTAATTTGTTGTCAATTGGTTCGCAATTTGTTCTCTTGTCAAAAATATTGGCAAATCCCCCACTATAGTTGCGAACTTGAAATTCTTTTTATGAGAGTGCTCGTTCAGATAAAAGGTTCGTTAACTGTTTTATTTTTTAACTAAAAACAGAGTGGATAAATAAATTCCACTGTTTTGGATGTAAAAAGGTAACTTATTATTAGATTAAATCGGTACATAATAAAACTTAATTAAATAAATAGATTTTGTTATTATAAAGATTTTTTACAGTTTCAGTTTTTCTATTCTGAATAAAAGCTAGTCTTTTTTTTAATAGCAGTTGCATTAAGTATATGATTTGTTTTCTAGCAACGTATAGAAAAAATAAATTTCAGTATAATTGAAAATCTCTTCTTTGACTTTATTCAATTAATAATAGCTATTACTATTATTAAAATTCTAACATGTAATGGTATAAAAGCACTTATTGTATTGTACAATAGGCGCGAAAGGAGGAAACTATGAAGAAAAGTGAGATACGAGAGTGCTCGGGAAGCTAGAGATCGGCCGGTCGCTGCTTGAAGAAAATTACTTTTTTTCATTTAATTCTAATTTTCCATTACCATTTGAGAAAAAGAAAATGTATTCATGCACCTATGTATTCTAAATACTTAAGGCAAACTTTTTGCATGAATAAAAATCTTTGATTTGAGCCTTTATTTCGGAGAGAATGCGAGGTGAATACAAAAATGAGTATATTTCAATCAGATTTTGCCCAGGTTCGAAGCGAGATATTTCAATTTTATGATTTATTTAAATGTAATCTGCATATTTCAAGCAATGATAAAAAATATAATTCGTACAGAAATGTAGATCAATTATATATGAAAACATTCATAATTTAATATCCTACACGTTCATATAATAATCTCGATTTTTAGGTATACTGCCCTTTTGCCCGTTATGATTTTTTATTACCTTCGGATTTTGAATTAATATAATAAAGTCTTCATTCTGTGAAAATTTGAGCTTGTAACCCCGAGGTGCCCACAGAAATCATTTTATAGAAGGCTTTTACTGCGTTGGGCACTCTACTAATAATAATTGTAGCTACACCATATAAGTGGCTGGAGTTGCCACTTTCTGGGTAGTACATAACTGCATTATTAGTTGGACGTTTACCATTACTCATTCAGTGTACCTCAATGATGCCGAGAATATAGATGCTTTTTGCTTTTCGGACTACCGCATTATCCAATTTTCGGTTCCTATAAACTTCTGAAATTTCCTGTTGCAATCCTCATAGTTAACCCCGGGGATTTTTCGCAACCTTTGGCCGTCTAAGGCCTGCCGAGGAATCGGAGTCGTTTCGTGTCTCATTCATGATTACCTGATAAGGAAAAATAAAACCGCTGTTTTGCTTACTCGGTACTGTCCACTTTTCTCTAGGCTTGTGTCTTGCCGATGTCATTTATCGTTATCCTCAGCTTGATACTATTGAAGTTCCTGCCCTTGAACAGATGCATTTATTGACTTACAGAACTACCTGTGGCTGGATGTGATTCTTTGTCACACCTACAATCCTACGTGATGTAATTAAACCAGATATGCTTTGTATATCTTATATTAGTATTATTTAAATTATTTACCGTCTTCCGTAGGCTCAGAAGAAGAATCGGGTAAGGACTGGTCAGATTTGGAAAGAGAAGCAGCGGAGGAGGATCGGGAAAGAACCTATGACGACTACCAAGATCCTAAAGGAGGCCGAAAAAATAATTTTGCTTCAAAAGATAAGGACAAGTCGTCAAGTAAGCATTCCAGTTCCAAACATAGCTCTAGCAACCATAAAAGCGGCTCAAGCAGTAAACACAACTCTTCATCTAGCAAGCATAATAGCAGCAGTAGTAGTCGAGATAAAGGTATGATGCTTAGTTTTATTTTTGTGT
>MU188887.1:3602-25830 GCA_016904865.1 Pissodes strobi
GTTTCACTTAGTCTCAACTTATTTTACTTATTTGAGCCGGTTCCGATACGCTATAAACAATTTTAATAGATTTGGTTAGTTTGGGTTAGTCGTCCAATCAACTTTCGGTTAGTTTCACTTAGTCTCAACTTATTTTTTCAACATGTAAGACGTACTTTTTTATTTAATAATACTTCTAGGAAATTAAAAATATATTCAAACAAAAGTTCTTTAAAACAGCGCACAAAGCTACCCGAAATCGGTTAAGTACTGATTTATGGCAATGGGAGCGTTTTCCTGGCATATCCAATTATTAATTTCACTTAGGTTAGGTTCCGGTTGTACAAACTATTTTTTATTTGTTTAATCCCATCCGTACTGCTTTTCTAAGATTTATTTAAACGTACTTTATACTCATGATACTCATAGTATCATGCTTTATACTTATTGTTTCAGAGCCACTGATCATTTTATTTACGACTTCTACCTCATTTGGGCCATCGAACGTCCTTGCTTATCCCGGCGCGCCGCTAAAGTATCGAGTTACATGTTGACTAGGCAGATTATTGAACCCGGACCGTACCAAGTCGCATGTTATCTGTCGATTTTACAAAGACGGGTCCCATATGCATGCGCCCTAGATGTTCTAATAAATTTCTTGCAGTAAAAATTTATTGGCTGCCATAAACTTTAACCTACACCTTTAAAAAGGACAAAACTACAAACCGCTGAGTGAGTCAGACAAATGGACCAGCTGAATGAGCGGTTAGCGAATAAAGCTGGTTACAGTGTTCGGGAAATGTTTACACGCACGGATAGAGATGGTCTCAAGTTCTAGGATTGCAGGTACTGTGGCTGGGGTTTGAGTGGCTAAAGCGATACCACAACTCCACACGAGAAGTAGTATAACCGATACTACAGCGAGAACTCCATATATCCACATGCCTTTTTGTCTAATTGTGTCGCAAGATATGCGGGTCTCGTGATGTTTACGGAAGACAGCACTGCCGTGGAAATGCACCGTCGTGACAACACTGTCGTAGAAACGAACCGACGCGATAGCACTGTCGTAGAAACCACTGTCTGGCCCCACGTTGGGCGCCACGGGTTTAACCACTTTCTTCACAAACGTAAAGTACTAACATAAACTTAAAAGAGTAATAATGATAAGAAAACTGGTACGTAACGCAACGCGGCCGTGCTTGGATTCTCGGTCGTGGCGTGAGAGTGGTCTACACAAGGGCGCACCGAAGTAGAAGTTTCGCAAGTAGTCAAGCCACTGGTGCCAAGAGGATCCACACTAGGATGCCAATAAGTGTTCAGAACTTGAGCTCTGTTGGAACTGATTCTTTCCGCCCGGTCGTGGTCCTTTTATTTGGGTCAGCTTGCGATAAGAGCTGTTCCGGAGGCGCGGCGGTGGTTCTGCGTCGACCGTAGGGTGGCTTACGGGTGAGGGTGCCGCCCTCCAGAGCGGTAAGTTAGGTATGTCTCTCATTGCTTCCTGTGTGAACCGAGCTGACTCAACATTCGCAACCTAAGCGGTTTATCCCGAATTGATGTTCGATGGAAGAACTGTGAAAGCTTGGATTTTAGAATCGGCATAGACAGTAAACGATAAACACGTTATTTATTCAGTTTTAAATAATTTATTTTCAATTTAAATAAAATTAATAATTTTTTTAAAAGTGGTTCTTTATTACCAAAAACATAAAGTGGCGCAGTCCTGGTGGATTTTTGAAAGGGATTTCACCGTGAAAATCCCGTCGGTTACAATCGTCTGTTTAAAAAACGAACCAAAATTCGAAAAACCGAACCGGAAACATCGATTGTTAATCGGGACGAGTAGTGTGCTAGGTAGAAAAGAAGAGATACAAGCATTCTAACCAGAAGAATGAAAATCGTCCTTTTGTAAGTAATATCCCTGTCTATGTCATTCTCATTGAATTTGTCTGCTTCTAACTGCGGAAAGCAGCGAAAACGAGTTAGGTATAGGATTAGCCGATTCTATTGCAGAAAACGAGTTAAATTTAGTTGTAAATAATTCAAGTAATTTTGTATTTAATTTAGAAAACATTGTCTCAAACTTATCAATTGTTGAACAAAATCCAACAATGGCTCCACCCAATGTTAACACAAAACTTTTAGATCTAGTACCAAAATTCGAGGAAAATCCATTAGAATTATCATTTTATTTAGAAACCAGTAATAAATTAATTAGTACTTATTGGAACAGTGAAAACACTGAAAGCGTTCAGAATCTCAGTATTATCTATGGCATTTATGATAAATTAATAGGTAAAACTAGGGAAGTTTAGAGCATATGCGTTTCGAAAGATTGGAAAACAGTAAAAGAGGTGCTTATCGGCCGTTTTGGAGACCAACGCGTCGAAAATGGTTTATTATTCGACTTAGATCAGTTAAGGCAACATGCCAATGAACCTCCTTTGCATTTTTATGCTCGTGTAATGTTTAATTTAAGTGCATAATTTTATTGATACCCATGCCGATGCAGCCGATATGACAACCGCAAGAGTCAAAAAGATTTTTACAATTAAAAATATTTTTAGCAGGTTTAAAGGAACCTTTAGGTTCCGCAGTTCGCGCTATAAAGCCTAAAGTTTTAGCTGAAGCGAGACATTATATTATTTGTTAGAGTAATATCAATATAACACATTTGCAGAAACCCTATCAATTAGACAATTTTAGTAGCAATAAAAATATGTACAATCAACCTCCGGCTAGAAATAATATTTCCCAAAATCATTTCTTATCAAATTTCCCATGCCAGCCAAATTTTAGTAATTTTGAACAAAACTACTTGCCGCAGACACCTCCACAATTTCCACGTAGCTCAATTAATTGGAAAAACGTATTGTGCCAATACGTTCTGTCGGTATTCTGATTGTTTCTTATTCTGTGACACTACAATGTTTAATTGTTTAATTCGCGCATGCTTAACAAATGCACAAAATGGCTATGCCCCTGTAGAAATCCAAAACAACAACCGTGACGTTCAAGAAATTCATTTTTATATTCCAATACCTGTTCAATCATTCAATCGAACTGATTTTGAAATTTATGACATATCTGTAGAAGATTTGGCAAATGAATTTCCAAACAAACTTGACATTACTGGTTTAATATGGACTGAAAATATGAACCAAGAAGAAAAATACCACTTAGAAAAATTATGTCAATCTTTTTCAGATATTTGCACCGGGAAAATTCACATTTAACTTTCACGAATCATGTCAAACATCGTATTAAAACAACTGACGAAATTCCTGTATATACAAAATATTATCGTTATCCATCCATACATAAACCAGAGGTTGAAAAACAAATAAACAAAAAAATAATTTTTTAAAAAGTGGTTCTTTATGACCAACAACATAAAGGGTATTACGGCGCGCTTTAATATAATAAGTCATGTTACAAGCTTTTAATATAATAAAATTACATGGAAATATTTATGTGAACAAGTATTTAAAAAGAATATCTGAAGAAGATGCCACAGATAATGTGCGGCCGCCGAAAATAAACTATTGCAGGAGTTAAGAGAAGGGAGGTGTCACAGCAAATGTACTACCTACTAACATAAACAGTGTGTATAAACATAGACGGGGTAGGGGGGTTACAGATGCCACAGTTAATGCAGTACCTGATAAAAATACACACCGATAGAGGGCGCTTTTGGCAACGAAATATCACGATGCCACAATTTGGTTTTTTGACCTGTGTTTAAAAAGTCATGTTTTCCATTAGCTGTGGCGTATTTTTCAGATTTGCGCTTTAAAGGTACAGAACGAAAGCTCGCGATGCCGGGAATACGAAATGGATGGTAGAAAATTGTGGCATCTTAACACAAGATGCCACAGTTTGAGCGGATGCCACAGTTTGGTCATATGCACACACAAGATGCCACAGATATTGCAGTGCCTACACATACATACATACCCCGTGAACGTAATTTATTAGTCTTACTACTAAACTACCATGGTCTTCATAATCACAATTTGAAACAGAGTTGTATTGAGGAGATTTGAGACATTTAGATTTTTGAGCCTCCCTGCATATAGTAGAAAAAATTATTACTCCACAATCTTTTTTTTTGACGAATCAGAACTTTTTCTGGAGATTTTTTTTCAAATCAATATTACATATATTTCCTAATTGGTAAGAAGTTAGCAGGACACTCTGTATACCGGATGTCCCTTTAAGACTATCAACCACCTATATTTCGAAAACTACTTATCCTGATGCTTTGACAAAGAAATCCATTTTCTAAAATCAACGCAAGGAAGCGTGTTCTTAAAACAAAACAAGCAATTTCTTTAAAAAATTGAATTAAACATGGACGATACTTACATACCATACGATTTTAACATTTTCTTCATATGCTCTAAAACTGGTGTAGTTAAGTTTTTTTCATAACTTTTATAATAAGAAAACACTGAAAAACAATTTGATTGGCTCAAATGCGTACGCACTTGACTCAATTGCGCCATGCATTTGATATATGCCAAATGCATGGCTCAATTGATGCAAATTCAGGACGCATTTGGGATAAACGAATAAAATTCCTTGTAGTGCTTCGGTCTCGCCGAGACGAGACGAGACTATTGAGGTCTCGGTCTCGGTCTCGCAAAGTCTCGAGTCTTCGAGTCTCGTCTCGGTCTTGGTCTCGGTCTTGCCGAGAGTCTCGTGCACTTCAAAAAAAAATTTCTCTTTTTTTGAAAACCGTCCCAAGAATCGATATTATAAATTTGACCTATTTTGGGACATTACCCCGTTAATGAATAATAAATAGATTTTTTGGGTTTTTTTTCAAATAAATAATTTTAATATCCTCACAAAGTGTCGATTTTTTTAAGCAAAATTAATTTAAACAACAAAGACATAAAAATCCTTATAGAGGTAACAAAATTGGAAGGGAGGTTGGCAAGTAAAAAAGATATCTGACAGTAGAGTAGTCACTGTAGTCAGAATAGTCTATACAAAATATTTTATATTTTCGAAAGTAAACCTAGGAACACATTGATGAGGCGCATATCCTGAGCAAAAAATATAAATGATTGTAAATAAACCTGGCAGATTGCAGAAAGATTATTGGGTATTGGTTGCAAGTGAAGGATTCTGTTTGAAAGGAATAAATTTACTTAAAAACATACCCACCTATGTAAGTAAACTACTTTTTTATAAGAAAAAATAAACTAAAAATATATTAAAATAAAAAAACTCTCATTATACTCTATAATTTTTAGGTAAATCACCGGCGGGTGGGTGAATTTGAAATTATTATAAACTATATAAGACCTGTTTTGAATATTTTTTTTCTGTTACTCATAAATACAGGTAGGCAACTAGTAAATTGTACCGGGCGGTCAGTTAAGAAGGGCACTCGGCCATATCTCGAAAAGTAATTATCGTAAAGACTTGCGGTAAAAAATTTTGTAACCAAAGTGGCCAAGAGAAAACGCTGGAAATTATTTGTAAATTTCTAAAATGGCCGCCAGGTGGCGTACGCGCTATCTGGAATTTGAAAAGTTGCTTTTTTCCAAATTTTCACCAATTAAGAATACTTAAAATGCAGCTAGTTTAAAGGCTGAGACAAATTTGATTCTTTTTTGTTAATAACTTTTTGCTCTATCTAGGCGATGTTCAAATGTTTTTCCAAACAAATGTCTATAATTTCAAAACGGCTCAACGGATTTCAATAAACTTAGTGTCGTTGAAAAGAGCTTTTCTTAAGCTATCAGATGCTCTATGAACAAGCTGATTACGATTGCTTAGGTTGCCGCTAGAGGGCGTTTTCTGACATAACCACAAATAAGACAGATTTTCTCGAAAATTTTAAATGCAACGATATCACTTTTTTACAGCTAAAGATAGCCAAATGAGAGCTTAACACGTCAGTGAAAACCGCATCTCAATATCTCTTTCCTAATCTAAATTATAAATAAAAGTAATTTAAAATACGAAAAAAAAATCATATTTCAGGGAATGTTTCGGTATATATGTCGTTTTTAATTCCTAATTATAGTTGTTTTACCACAATACGTATTATTTTACTGTTAAAATACTTAAATTATATTAAAGATTTGAATAGTAATTAATATTCATTCTTTACGTTTGATTTGCTTTTCCGTCCACACAAAATTATAACTTTTTTGAAAAATCAAATATGCTTTGGAAAACAAAGCAGCAATCATTATAATGTTGTTGCCTAGTTGTCAACCATATTAAGATTGCAGCTATTTATAGTGTATGACATATTTTGGTGTTTTAATAATTCGTAAAGAAGTATGCCTTTTCCACCTGCAGAAGTGTTTGATGTTTCGTACTTATTTTCAATGCAATGATAATGCAACGGTTGCCGCTAGACTCTATGCGGTGGTGTATCCTGAAAGGCGTCATCCGACTGTCAAGGTTTTTCTTAAAATCATTAATCGCTTTCGAACAACAGGAAGCATTCATCGTCCTATATATAGAAGAAGGAGAAGAGCACGAACTGAAGAAAATATTATAAATGTCTTGGCATATTTGCAATTTGATCCTCATATAAGTACCAGGGCAATTGCAAGGGAGTTGGGAATAACTCGAACTACTGTTCTAAGTATTCTGAGGGAAAACAAGTAAGTAATTACTGGTAAGATTGCAGAAGCGTCATTCATTGGTTTTTAGATAAGTTCGACATTATATCGATAAAATCTGGTTAGTTTAATAAAACACAAAACAGGAGCATAAAGTGACACTTATTTACAAATAACGGTTGTAAAAAAAATTATGTTTTCTTGCAGGTTACATCCATATCACATTACGTTACACCAGGAATTAACGAACGACGATTTCGACCGTAGATTAGATTATTGCCACTGGCTATGGAATATGATTCAGGAGGATCATGAGTTTTTTTTACAAATTTTATGGACAGATGAGACCACATTTCGTAGCGATGGGAGCGTAAACAGATGCAATATGCACCATTGGTCACACACAAATCCCAACTAGATGCAGCAGATTCAAAACCAAGGTCGTTGGTCTGTAAACGTTTGGTGCGGGATTATAGGCGGTAAAATTGTTGGCCCTTGGATTTTCAATGAACGACTTAATGGAGACACCTAACTAAATTTCCTAGAGAATGAACTTCCAGTCCTTTTGGAAAATGTCCCTCTCGAAAACTCGTCGTAATATGTGGTTTCAGCATGATAAGTGCCCAGCTCATTACACAGCGAGAGTTCGCGATTTCTTAAATAGGACTTTTCTGGAAAAGGGGATAGGACGAGGAAGTTTATTTTCATGGCCACCAAGGTCTTCGGACCTAACTTGTTTAGACTTTTACTTATGGGGGCGACTTAAAGATCTGGTCTATGTAACCCGACCCACAACAAGGGAAGATATGATTCAACGGATCACAAATGCCGTTCGTAGCATCTCAGTGGCTGAAATCGAAGCAAGCGTGCTAACGACACAATAAAAAATCCAGTCCTGCATTGAACAAGATGGCCGTCATTTCGAACATTTAGGCCCTCACTAGTTTTCGTTTATAACATATTTTATAATAAATCGGTCTTTTTCAAGACTATACTTCTTGCGTTAAAAAGAAGTAGCTTTTAGTGTTTTATTAGGGTTATTGTTCCTCGTTCTTGTTGTAGCCTGTTGGCTTTTAAACACACTCCAAATTGTGGCTTTAGAAAATAGAATTTGGACCAGTCCCAAGTCTGGATAAAGTGTGAGGGAAAGCAACAATATATGTTAGAAACCTTTAAATATACGGAGTTTAATTTTTTTAACGACCACGATAAATAATAACAAAACAACCTTAAACACTATTTTTCTTATCAATTTGACATTTTAGCAAAAAAAATAATATATATTATGGTAAAACAACTATAATTAGGAATTAAAAACGACATATATACCGAAATATTCCATGAAATATGATTTTTTTCGTATTTTAAATTACTTCTATTCATAATTTAGATTAGGAAAGAGATATTGAGATGCGGTTTTCACTGACGTGTTAAGCTCTCATTTGGCTATCTTTAGCTGTAAAAAAAGTGATATCGTTGCATTTAAAATTTTTGAGAAAATCTGTCTTATTTGTGGTTATGTCAGAAAACGCCCTCTAGCGGCAACGTAAGCAATCGCAATCAGCTTGTTCACAGAGCAACTGATAGCTTAAGAAAAGCTCTTTTCAACGACACTAAGTTTGTTGAAATCCGTTGAGCCGTTTTGAAGTTATAGACATTTGTTGGAAAAACATTTGAACATCGCCTACCACTTTATTTGAATAGATAGAACAAAAAGTTATTAACATAAAAGAATCAAACTTGTCTCAGCCTTAAAACTAGCTGCATTTCAAGTATTCTTAATTGGTGAAAATTTGAAAAAAAAAATTTTTTCAAACTCCAGATAGCTCGTACGCCACCTGACGGCCATTTTAGAAACTTACAAATAATTTCCAGCGTTTTCTCTTGGCCATTTTAGTTACAAAATTTTTTACCGCAAGTCTTTACGATAATCATTTTTCGAGATATGGCCGAGTGCCCTTCTTAACTGACCACCCGGTACATTAGATACGTATCGGGTGGCCAAAGAATGGCACTCGACTATATCTCCAAAAGTAATTGTCGTAAAGACTTACCGTAAACAAAATTATTAGTAAAGCGGTTAAGAGAAAATGTTGGAAATTATTTTTAAGGGATAGAGCAAAAAGTGTTTAACAAAAAAAATCGAATTTATCTCGGATTTAAAGTTGCAATGCATTCTACTATCATTAATTTAAGAAAATTTTTCAAAAAACGGGTTTTAAAATTTAATATAGCTATTACGCCTCCTGGCGGCCATTTTGGAAACTTAAAGGAAAGTGGTGGGGGTTTCGGAAATAAATGTCAATAACTTCAAAATGACGGAAGGGATCTTAATAAGCTTGGAGTCGTTGAAAAGGGATTTCCTTAGGCTATCAACCGTGCCTTGAGCGGGGTGATTGCGATTTCTTATCTGGCCGGTAGAGGGCGTTTTCTGACAAAGCCGCAAATAAATCAGATTTTCTCATAAAATTTAAATGCAACGATACCACTTTTTTTAAAACAAAAGACAGCCAAATGAGAGCCTAATATGTCAGTGAAAACCGTATCTCGATATCTCTTACCTAACCTAAAATATAAGTAAAAGAAATCAAAACTCGAAAAAAAAAAATCGGATTTTGGGATAGTTTTTCGGTGGACCCGTGGCTATTAAATCTTAATTATCGATATTTTACCACAATATATATTATTTTACTGCTAAAATACCAACATAATATTTAAAATCTCAATAATAAATAATACTCATTCAATATGTGTCCACACAAAATTCGAAATTATTTAAAAAAGCAAGTATGCTGTAGAAAACTAAATCGCAAAAATTATAATGTACCTAAATGACAATCATATTAAGATTGCAGCTATTTATAGTGTGTGGGATATTTCTGGGGCTTAAGTTAAAAAAAAATATGAACTCACCTGTAGAAGTGTTTGATATGTTTCGTGCTTCTTTTCAATGCAATGATAATTAGGGATGGTAACGATGCATCGATGTTTTTAAAACTTTATCACGATTTTGAATAAAAAATCTAATAAACTGGTTATTTTTAAGGAAAAATGGTATTACTTGTTTGATATTGATAAACCGCCTGGTTTTCAAAAAATTCGAACTTTAATCATTGAATGACTTTATAATATCTACTAACGTTATTCGTTTACTAACCCAAGTAGGCTTGACCATTGACAAAAAATATTATTATTTAACAAATACACTCCTGGACAAAATTATCGCAACAACATATTAAATCATAAAAATCGCTATAAATACTTAATTTTAATAATTTTTTATGGGCAATGGTTACATTAAAAGTTAGAAAATACATTTTTGGATACTTTAAAAGAGAATTAGCTACAAGATGTATGTATAAGATTTGAATTAAAATTATTCTTAAGACCTAATAGCAAAATCGTTGAGGTTATGAAATGCTGAAAGAAATAAATTAATGGTTATAAAAATAAATTAATGGTTTAACTGGGACACTAGTAGCGTGTGTTGCCCCCTCTACTTCGGATTACAGCATTTACGTGCCTAGGCATGCTCCTCATTAAATTTTGGATAAAATCTTGAGGAATTTGCTCCCATTCTGTGATAACTGCATTTTCTAGTTCCCTTAAGTTCTAGGTGCAGATATATGACGTTTCACATTTCTTTTGAGGTAATCCCATACATGCTCGATTGGATTCAGATCCGGGCTTCTTGGTGGCCATTGCATAATTGGTATACCAACGTGATTAAGGTAACCGAGTACCTCCCGAGCAACGTGAGGTCGAGTGTTGCCTTGCATAAACAAGAAATTGGGCCCCACAAAATGGCCGAAAAACATCACATGTTCTACTACAATATTCTCAAGATAGTAACTAGCATTTATAGATCTCGTACGGACAGCAGCAGATGCCACCCCAGAACATAACAGAGCCACCGTAAAATGGAATCCTTGCAGAAATATTGCAAGTAGCAAACCTCTCTCCTGACCATCTGGATATTTTAGGCTAACCCTAGTTTCATCTGTAAACAAAACTTGTTTCCAATCATCCACAGACCAGTTTTGATGATTTTACATAAAATTTAACCTGGCAACTCTGCTCTCTCTAGTAAGCAAGGGCGCAGTGGCTGGTCTCCTACTGTTCAATCCAGCTTCATTTAACCGTCTTATAACTGTTCTAGAAGAAATTGCGACATTGCGGGTAGCTTCGAGTTCGATTCTCATCATAGAACTAGTGGCAGTCCTGTTTCTTAAAGCATATTGTCTAAGAAAACGTTCATCTCGGTCATTAGTGCATCGTTTTCGCCCTTACCCTGGCCTTCTCGAATAAGTTTCTACTTCGGCCAAACGTCTTACCATACGACTTATTGTGGAACGATGTGGAACAAATTGGCAACATAACTCTGACAATATCCCTCGTCCAATAAAACTGATGCGCGCACTACCTCGTGTTCAGTTAAATTCCTTGTTCGATTCATTTTTCCATTTTTGAGAGTTATAAATAAAACACTATACCATAAAAACGTATTACTTTCAAAAGAGTAACAAATTATAAGCTTAATTTTAAAGAAAATCTATAGCAAGAATTGCATCAAAATTGTTTATGTTCTACAAAATTTTTTAAAACTGTAAATCTAAATCAATTGTTTTGATTGCTGTCATTAACAACGACACAAAACATTCATAGCCTACTATTCAAATTTTCGATAAGCTTCAAAACTGGCATAAGAAAACGTTTAATTAATTTTTTGGATAATTTCATACTGTTGCGTTAATTTTGTCCAGGAGTGTATTTTAATTAAAAAATAACAAATTGGCAACAATAAAATAATATTATTAATAATAACAAATATTAGTTTTCGTTCTGCAAACAAGAAGTATCAGGAGATGTTATGTGTAAGAATTAAAATGCAGATACTTTCGATACCTCTTATTCAGGCGAAATACGAAGAAAATCTTAATTTTAGAGTTATTTTTGACTGTTGCACCCTCTAGCAAGCATTTTGGAAACTCAAAAATAGTTTTCAGCGTTTTCCCTTAACCGGTTTTACCCAAAGCTCTATGATAACTAGTTTTTGAAATATAGCCGGCTATTCTTAGTTGGCCACTCGGTATGAGATATTCTGATGGCCTTAGTTGTAAAAAATATATGAATTTTCCACCTGTAAAAAGTTCGTGCTTATTTTCAATGCAACGATAATGTAACTGTTGCCCCTAGCCTATTTAGTTTCTTAAAAAAAAAATCGAATTTTGTGTGGACAGAAGGGCAATATTCTCATATTGACTGAATATTAATTATTATTGAAATTTTAAATATAATTTGATATTTTAGCAGTAAATTATTATATGGTGTGGTAATTAGGATTTAATAACAACGGATCTTCCGAAAAAATTACCCAAAATCCTATTTTATTTCCAGCTTTGATTTATTTTACTTTTACTTATATTTTAGTTTAGGTAAGAGATATATTGATATGCGGTTTTCACTGACGTATTAGGCTCTCATTTGGCTGTCATTTGTTTTAAAAAAGTGATATCGTTGTATTTAATTTTTTTCTATGTTGGGGTTTGGAACCTTCGGCTGAAAACGGAGTTTTATCCACAATACCGAAACAGAATTATTGCACTCGACACGCGTTTCGCTAACCATGTTAGCATCATCAGGAGATGATTAAAACTAATCATCATTAGTCATCTCCTGATTATGCTAACATGGTTAGCGAAACGCGAGTCGAGAGCAATAATTCTGTTTCGGTATTGTGGGTAAAACTCCGTTTTAGTTTAAATTTTTTGAGAAAATCCGATTTATTTGCGGTTATGTACCGGCTAGGTCGCAATCACCCCAGTCAAGGCACATTTTGAAGTTACTGACATTTATTACCGAAAACACCCCCCACCATTTTCCTTTAAGGGATAGAACAAAAAGTGATAAACAAAAAAAATCAAATTTATCTCGGCTTTAAAATGGCAATGCATTCTACTATCTTTAATTTAAGAAAATTTTGCAAAAGCGGGCTTTAGAATTTAAGATGGCTAGTACGCCCCCTGGCGGTCATTTTGGAAACTTAAAAATAATTTCCAACATTTTCTCTTGGCCGCTTTACTCATGATTTTTTTTACCATAAGATTTTACGATAATTATTTTTCAAGATATAGCCGAGTGCCATTACTGCCATTCTTAGTTGGCCATCCGGTACACTTTCCTAGATTTCTTTGATTTTAAATATTTTTTATTTTTCGTATGTTACCTATAATTTAAAAACAAACAAACCATTATTTTCGTACTATCCTACTTATAAACTATTTTTATTTCAACAGTCGAGACCCGAGACTATCGAGACTAACGTGACGATACTCTCGGTCTCGAACCTTGAAGTCTCGGTCTCGGTCTCGAGTTATAATTCCTAGTCTCGTTTCGGTATCGGTCTCGAATTTCGAGACGAGACGAGATGAGACCGAGACTAGTCTCGTCGAGACCGAAGCACTAATTCCTTGTTCCAAAAGGGTATGTTCTTGTCATAAAAGCACAGGAATTTGTATGATTTTATGCCAAAGTTTCAACTCTGTCTTCAAGGTCCATTATGATTTTTTAATAAAGCACTGCGAATTTGCAACAAAAGCACTACTAATTTGCAACAAAAGTATTATAAATTTGCTAAAAAACACTGAGAGCACAAAGCAGTTCGAATTAATTTGCGACAAAAGTATTGCAAATTTGCTAAAAAGCACTGCGAATTTGCTTCAAAACTTTGCGCATTTGCGACAAAAGTATTGCGAATTTGCAACAAAAAGCCACGTCGAATTTATCCTAAAAGCATGCGAGTTTATCTGTACAGGACGATAAGTTATATGTACCCCTCAAAAACTATTTTACAAGTTTTTAAGCCGACTAGCCAAAAGTTTTTGGGTACACACATAGAAAAGATCTCTTGATCTAAAAACGGCGAGGAGTTCAGATCATTCCTCTCCTTATGAAGAAATAAGTATTTATTTTGAAATACTTTTCCTCGCCATAAGAACATGTGAAGTTCAGATATATATTTTTTTATTTGAATCCGCTGAGGTGAAGAAATACTTCTCTCGACACAAAGTAATATTCTTTTGCCACATATGAAAGTCAATATGCTCTTAGAATAAAGTCAATTCCCTCAGTTTGAGAACTCTTTTCTATGTGTGTAGGTCCCCATATAACCGATCGCCTTGTACAGACAAGCTCGCATGTTTTTAGTAGAAATTCGCCATGGCTTTATCTCACATCGCCCTATATACTTCCCAAGATACTCGATTAGTAACTTACCCAAATAGCGCAAATCAATTATAACGTTAAAAAAGTGTTCATATCAAAAAGTCTTTGGAAAAATATATGACCTAAATATAATGTGTGTGTCGGTAGAATGTATAGAGATACACAGGAGGAATATCGAAATATAGTTTAATTAGTTTCTTTTCATGTAACAAAAATAACATTTTGACATTTCTATAAGGATAACTTACACTAGGTAAAAGACACTTGAGTTATTTAAAATAAACAAAAGCATTTATATGAAGTGAAATCTTTGAAAAGTGCTTTGTTGAAGGTAAAAAAGTAATACTAATAAGAACTTGGTAACAGCAAAAGCACATTATATAATAAACAGAAGCACTTATGAACCGAAATGTTTAACAAAAAAGTGATCCTGTTGAAGGTACAAAAAAAAATAAAAGATCACTGCTTAGTAGTTTTATATATACTCGTACTTGTCTAAAACCATCTCATTTCACTCTCAGGATAGGAGAAATAACACGGAGAAATTGGCCCAAATTCAGTAATTTTGTGCTAAAGACCGACTTACTAACACAAAACACGGCTTTAGCCAGAAACTCCCTAATTTGACTTAAAAGCATTTCATTTGGCTCAAAGGCATAATAGGGCAAATGCACGGTAATTTGTAATTGAAATTGAATACTTATTTTTTATTTTAATTTACCAACAGCAGTCAGATGGCTTAGCATACTAAACGCATGAAATCTTGCGATAAAATAAAATAGATGGTATTTTGGTTTAACTGTTTTATTATACAAAAAACAAAAAAACACAGTAAATCTATCTTTTTTGTACTTGCGTTATGAACAAAATGAGATTTTTATAGATGGTTTGAGGCAAAATGCAATAACAACTTATATTTATTTGCGAAAAAGAAACTAATAATTAAGTACCTAATACCATAAATAATGTTGCTTTAATGGCCACGTCGAAAATAACGAGGGACAATCCTCTGCAGTAAAACACAAAACAAAAGTTTTTAGATATTTTCGCATTGTTTCCTGTCAACGGCACCGTCTCGTTAGATTAAGCAGTAATGACTTATTCACGATTTTAGTGTTTTAAGTAAGAAAGTTGTTCCATTTTACGGTAATATTATGATACTTCTTTGCAGAAGCGTATGCAGTGTTTTTTCAATATTTTGAAAATCCAGTGATCGCCTCGCGAGAGTTATATGCTTTCAAGTATCCATAGTTTTAAGACTTTTTTTCCCGAATGGTTTTTGTGCGTTCTGCTAGATATTTGAGAGGAACGAACGTGTTTTGTTCATATTGTCACGGCTAGCAACCATCCGAATATTTTTGGGCTAACGTATAGAACTAGCCTTGTCGCGTCCAGGTATGAGTCATCGCCGGCCGCGAAGATTTAGGAACTGTGGAATTATCTCGATGCTTTGAGAGCCTCGCTTCTTCCCGAGTATTCGTGATAGATTTTAGATTGTATACAAATAGCAGTTAGTTAATCATTGAGTGAGCGTTGAATTGTAAAGAACTAATGGTTGTAAAGTTATAAACGTAGTTTAGTGTGTTTAATTGTGTACAGAGATATAGAAAAAAGAAAGTATTAGTTTAAAATAGTAAAAGTTGTGATTTCGTTCAGACCCCATGGGAAAAACGTAACAATATCAATTGCCAATAAATGTCGAAGAGCACACACTACAGAGAACGTAATTACTGGGATTGCATCCGTTGAAGCTTTTCTTCATACTAGCAGCCTTCAAGATCAATCCTTCATCGGATTTTAAGAGAGTATCAATTACAACCCAAACTAATCGAAACTAACCCAAACTATTATGAAAATAAGGCTAATGAAAAACCTACCTTATTGGACAAATTTCCTCATTTATATTATTCCTGATCAACTATTTGCTTCCCGTCAGTTTACGATTTCCACTCTTGAAAAAACTGATGTGTCAACATTTTTTTAGGTTCCACACCATGCTGATCAAATTTTTTTTAGGTTCCACACCATGCTGATCGCGGAGGAAAAAGTATTTTGTTGCTTAAAGTCAATAATTTTATTTTAATTTTAATCTTATTTATTTTTAAAAATTTATAACCAAACGCGCTCTAATTTAGCCATTCCACACTAACCCAAGCAAATCAAAACTAACCCATAAGGTAGAAATAACAAAAATATGCAATACGGCGTTTTTGTAAGCTTACTTGCTCTACTTATTTTTTCAACCGACTTCAGTTAAATGGAAGTGTGGGGCTAATTTCCTTTAACTGATTGTTTAACTAAATTGTATTTTTTATACATAAACTCTCCGTTTTTGCTAGGGCGCCCGGCGCCCGCGTCTCAAGAACCCAATGAAAAATAAAAATATCATAGAAATACAACTTGTACGTGTTAAATGCAACCTCTGAACATGGAGTAAAGCTGAATTATACCCCACAAACATGACTGGGAATATTTTTTTAACGTTTTTCTCTTTAGACTCAATACACTCATTTATTTACGTTGTGAAGCTGTTTATTAACTGCTATTCTTAATGCTCGGGTCTATTGACTTTTAAAAAGAGAAAATAAAAAAAAAACAGAACTGCTATAAGACTAGCATAATAGATTTACGATAATTTATTTTCAATTTTGGACCTAATTAGGCGAGTTATGAAACAATATTGATGGCGAATAGGACGGCATCTAAATTCAAAGTTGCTTCCAACAAAACAGATTAATTTTTTTCACAAATCAAAAAGAACCAATTTTAACGAACTTCGACTAAATCTAATAACCAATACTACAATCTAAAACTATATTTAAATCAAGTGTTCTTTCTAGAATCCTATGCACGCACGTGTTTCAACAATCCGTACTAGCTCATTTAACATAATCTATCCCAAATTAACTTAGGCTAGCCTGAGCTAACTGTAACTAATCTAGATTATTGCAAAATAGTTGAAAGCTAACGAAAGCTAATCTTAGGTGACTCTGGATAACCGCAGCTAACCGAAACTAGTCTCAACGCATCTTAATTCAATTAGGCGTAGTATTTGTTCTAAGAGACCTTTCATGTCACCGCGAGGAAAAATTCCAACCGAACCACCTTGACGTCATGTGGCTCAAGTTCACCGCCAAGGGATTAACCATGTTTATATGTTGTCTCTATTGCCCTCCAAGCGATAGAGCCTACCAAAGCTTCTTTATAACACTAGCTACCACTTTTGACTCAATACAGGTCCATTACCCCAATTCAGAAATAATCGTTCTGGCTAAAACATCACAATATGACCGACAATGAAAGTAGAGAAGCTGAATATTTGACATCAGCTGCGAGCTTACTCAACTTGGTTGCCACTAGGTACATCCGACCACAAACTTATTACAACGGTTTGTGAATTGCCACTTCTACAGAAGGATCCACCACTGCCTCGAAAAATCTTGCATTACAATTCTGCAAACTGGGGCGATCTAAGGGAGTTCTACCAAGATTTTCCTAGGCTCGACGTCTGCTTTGGCACTGACTAACCCACACTAATCCGTCAGTCTGCTGCAGAGATCACGCAAGTAATCTCCTCAGGAATGGAATCATACATCCCCAAATTCCATCAAGTTATCGTCAAAAGGAAAGCCCTGGGTCAACACAAGATGCGAAAGATCTGTAAGTAGGAAACAGCAAGCCTACACGTACTGGCAGCAAAAACGGACCGCTGAAAATCGCATTTATTTTGTCGAAGCGAGAAACGAATGCAAACGATCATCGACGAAACTAAGGACAAACGCAATCAAAGGATCAGGAATAAACTTTTGCAATGCCCCAGTGGATCCAGGAATTTCTGGTCGGCAGCAAAGGCAGTAAGTAATAACTTTACAAAAACGTCTCACTCACCTTTGGCATACGAACATGGCATCACGGTGCGGGCGGCTGCAGACAAGGAAAAACAAACATGCTCGCCAAAATGTTTTCATCGCACCCTACCTTAGACGTCCCCCAAGGCAAGACTATCCCCATCATATCGGACCTTAACACTACCATGGCAGAAGTCAAGTTTCAACACCCTTATATTCGTAAAATCCTCAAAGAACTAGATACGCAAAAGGCATCAGGACCGGACGGAATACCTGCCATTGTGTTAGAGGACTGCGTCAACGAACTAACACCCGTTTTTTTCCAAGCTTCTTTCTCTGTCATACCGAAAGGGTATTCACCCATCTTCTTGGAAAGTCGCTCGAGTGAAACCTGTTCTAAAAAAGGGCAAGAAAACCACGTCTTTAAACTATCGCTCAATTGCCTTGCTTCCAATAATCTCTAAAGTCATGGAAGGTTTAGTCAATCAGCATCTACTCAAGTACTTCGAGAACAACAGAATAATCAGCGATAGTCAATACGGCTTTCGCAAAGAGAGATCGACAGGAGATATATTGGCCTATGTCACTCATATACGGAGTAGGTCAATTGAGAACTACGGAGAGTCTCGAGCAATTGCGTTGGATATTTTGAAGGCATTCGACACAGTTTGGAATGGTGTACTGCTCAACAAACTGCCGTCTTTCGAACTGGCAGCCTCTCTCTGCAGCTGGCTTGCTAGTTTCCTTAAGAATCGATCTCTGCACATTGCAGTTGATGGACACATCTAAGACACATCCACCAATAACGCGGGCGTGCCTCAGGGCGCAATACTTCCATCAACTCTGTTTCTCATCTATATTAATAACTTGCTGACCGAAACGAATAATCCTGTTTACGGTTTTGCAGATGACTGTACCCTTGTCTCCAACTTTAGATCAGAAAAACCTTTACCAGCGACTGAGACTTATCACTGCAGATAGGAGCAGATTTCAGCAATTAATCAAGACCTGGAGAAAGTTAGATAGAGACCTGAAAATTATAGAGAACTTGTATTGGTAGCAGAAAGCAGTGATCAGAATCGATGGAAGACTAACCGATGAATGTTGCATTCAACGAGTCAGACAGGGATGCACTCTCTCCCCGCTATTATTCAACAGCCACTCGGATATGATCTTTAAAAAGGCTTTGCTTGATAAAGACCTTGGAGTGAAGATTGGCGGTGAACTGATTAATAACATTTGATATGCCGACAATACGGTCATCTTGTGCGATAGTAACCAGGGCCTTCAAGAGTTGTGTAAACACGACAGAAAGGGAAATGGGTTTGAAAATAAATGTGAATGAGAAAAAATTTATGATATTCAGTCACCAACCGCACGCCGATGCCTCCCACAGATAGACAAACAAAACATTGAGAGAGTTACCCAATTCAAATACCTTGGTTGTTATATCACAGAACAACTAGACCCTGATAAAGAGATAAAGTGCAGAATTGAAGCAGCTCGCACAACGTTTCTGAGAATGAAATCATTTTTCTCTAACCGCAACATAAACCTAAAATTACGTCAAAGAATGATCAAATGTTAATTTGGTCCGTGTTGTTGTATAGAGCAGAGACCTGGACTCTGAAGGCTGCTACGATCAACCGACTGGAAGCGTTTGAGATGTGGTTGCACAGAAGAATGCTTCGAATACCCTGGACAGCTATGCAGACCAACGAAGTAGAATTAAATAGAGCGAGTGTTGTCCGTTAATTATTTGTCACTGTTAAGGTGAGAAAGATATCATACCTGGGACATGTCCTTAGAGGAGACCGATACAACGTGCTCCAGCTTATAATGAAGCATGAAATCGACGGAAGCCGAGGAATTGGAAGGAAGCAGATGTCATGGCTGAAGAACATTCGCGATTGGACTGGAATACGCAGTGCCGAACAACTATTCAGATTAGCCGAAAACCGCGAGCAACTCGCCAATGTAATTGCCAACGTTAGGGGGACCTGCACCGAAAGAAGAAGGAGAAAGTTCAAACTTGGGGCGACAGAAATTTGGTCCAGTTCAATGCAGCAAAGACCCAAGCAGCTACGTTTACCAAGAGGGCCAATACGGCGGGCCCTGATATCATTATGGCATGATCGATCATTCCTTTATCCTCGTCAATCGGACTGCTGGGTGTCTCGATCAACAGCAATATGTTCTGGCATGGCCACGTTGCTAACATCGCAAAATCAGCCTCCTAGAAGCCTGGTGCGCTATTTCGCAACAAAAAATATGCACCACAGCAGTTGCTCTTGCTCTACAAAGCGCAAATAAGACCGTGCTTAGAATATTGATCACACATCTGGGGTGGCGTACCACCGCATAGCCTAAAGCTGTTACATTCCATTCAGAAGAGAGCTGTGTGTTTCGTCGGCGACCCGTAGTCGGCCTGGAATCTGGGTAGTCTGGAACACCGCACATATGTGTGGTTGTCCCTGTTTTACAGATGCTTTCACGGCAGACGTTCCCAGGATTTTGCCCGCCTCATCCCGCCCCTTGCAACGCCTGTCAGACAGGCAAGAGCGCACCAGTTCGTCGTATAATTGGAAACACCTAGAACATGGCTTTACAATAACTCCTTTGTCTGGCGTACTGCATCACTGTGGAACTCACTCCCCAGGACATTTGTTTCCCCCTAATTACATTCTACAACTGTTCAAGAAGCGTGTCAATCAACATCTTCGCACACACACACCGTTCGTCGAGAGTCATAGGATCTCCCTTTATTGTGTGTGTGCAACTGCCATAAAAAAAGTAAATCTGGAATTTTATTTTAATCCAATTAATTTAGACTGGCCATCTGTATTAGTTGGCATGTCATCTATTTGCGTATTCGTGAGACATATATATTTTATCTGATCCTATAATCAAATAAATATAACGATATTTAAAGAAACCTTAATTAATTGATATATAGATTTCCAGGAAATCCGACAACCAAAACAAATTCCAACAGCATAGCAGCCTCATGCAAATAAGGCGTATTTTATTAGTATACGCATAATTACGGAGAAGATTTACTGTGTTATAATTGGTAAATAACCTTACCGATTTAGTATCTTGCTTAATTCCCATGTTTTTATTCAGAACATGTTTTGGATGTCCTACGAGGGTAAAGCTGAATTATACATATTTTAAATCATCACAAACATGACATGATGACTGAGAATAATATGTTTCTTCACTGTATTTTTCTTCAAACTCAATATATTTATTTATTTACGTTGTGAAACTATTTATCAATTGCTACTGTCAATCATTGTGAGCAAAATTTGAATGCTCGGATTTATTGACTTTTAAAAAAGTAAATAAAAAAACAGAACTGATATAGGACTAAAATAATAATAATACGATGATTTATTTTTAATGTTGGACCTAATTAGTTATGAAAAAATATTGATGGCAGTATCTAAATTCAAAGTTTCTTCCAACAAGCTAGAATTATTTTCTCACAAATCAAAGATAACCAATTTTTACAAACTTAAACTAATAGTCAATACTACAATCTAAATCTATATTTAAATCAAATGGTCTTATCTATAGTGCTCTATGTATGCACGTATTTCAACTATCTGTGGCTAGCTCATCTCACATAATATATTCTAAATTGATTTAGGCTAACCTGAGCAAGCTTATTAACCAATCTAGATTATTTCAATATATGTAGTTGAAAGCTATCAAGAGCTAATCTTAGCTGGATAACCGCAGCTAACTGAAACTCATCTTAATTCAATTAGGCGTACTATTCTAAATCAATCTGGACATTTACTGCAATTTAATTTAGACTGACCCTCTATAATAGTTGACGTGTCATCCTCCATTTTCTTCATAAATCTTCTAATTATATTGTTAATATTCTTTTAAAGAAACCTGCTATTACAAGCGCCTATTTTTTTTTCAAAAAGGCGACTTTCATCCGACGGACTAAAGACAGACTGTTATTAACTGATGAGGACATTTTGTGGAAACGTATTTTAAAGTTCTGTTGTATTTTGGATTAGTTGTGGGTAACATTTACCTGAAAAGTATCCATTAAATTATTACGGAACTCGTTTTGATTTTCCTTTTTAGGAACAATAAAACAAAACTCTAGGATCACAAAGCAAAATGCGTGTTTTAATTAGACGCTGAAACAATTATTTATTTACTCGAAGTTAGAAAGCCAAACAGAATCTGGGACATGTGTCTGATTTAGTTTACAGAGGGACCAAGGACCTAATAAAAAAGCGATTAACTAAAACCTTTTATTATAATTTGAAAATATTTAGAATTTTCGTCGTACCCTCGTATATTTTATGGAAATGCATATATTAAATTACATAGTAAATTTTTATGATTTTCGGCAGGACGCATGTTATTATCTTAGACATAAAAACTAATTTATCCGGCCTTACAGTTAGACGAAATATTATAAACATTAAATCAGAATGTAGAAAATGTAAAAGCCGGATAGTAGTTTAGATTAAGATAATATTAAAATCAACTAAATTTGTTGTAAGTATAGGATTCTTCTTCTTAAGATAACAAAGTTGTTGTTGATGTTTC